>JANIJG010007712.1:0-29028 GCA_024611175.1 Megaceryle torquata
CCGCCCCGCCCCACCTCCCCCCCTCCGCTGCCGCCCCCCCAGCCCTTCCCCCTCCTCCTTCATCCTCACGCGCCCCAAAGCCCCTCCAGCGTCCCGCGTGCCCCGTCCCAGTCCCCCAAGTTTCTGCCCGTCCCGTCTCGTTCCCTACGGTTCTTCGCCCCCGGCTCCGCCGCGACCCTCCGAGCGGCACCGGGGGAAGGAGCCGGGTCCCGGCGCTCACCAGTACTCCACCACGATGCGGACCCGGCGCTCGCCCTCAGCTCCGGCCGCGGCCGCCGCCGCCACCTCGGCCCCGTCGCTCATCGCCGCCGGTCCCGCCGTTCGCCCGCCGCTTCCGGGTGTTGTCCACGAGCCGCGGCACTTCCGGCCGCGCTGCACCGCTCATCTCATCTGCTCGGGGAGGTTCGCGCCGCGCCACCTGCTGGCGGGAGGAACGCATAGCAGCGGGGACCCCTCGGGAGCTTTATAGTCCCGCGGGAATCGCTACAGATCCCTGGCGCCCCCACAGGGCCCCCCACTGACACCCCCCTGCAGCACCCTCGTGGGGTCTTAGTGGGCTTTGGTCTCCCCCGACCCAGGGGATCACGCCCCAACCCCCCTGGAGCCCTCAGCATCTCCCACGGGGACTCCCCGAACCTCCCACGGGAACAACGCCGGGGACTCTGAGGCCCCACGGGACCCCAAGCACTCCATGGGGACACCAACACCCCACGGGAACACCCATATCCTTGTGGGGACACTCACAAGGGACCCCACCTTGTCCCCCCACAGGACCCTCCACAGATTCCCCAAGTGATCTTCCCATCCCATAAGGCCCCCACCCCACCCCCCCCCTAGGGTCCCCATCTCCCTCCAAACCCCAGGGGACCCTATAACCTACATGAGACCCCCATAACACCCCCCCCACCCCATAGAGTACCCACCTGCCTCAATCCCTTTCCTGTCCCCGTGGGACCCCCCCCACCCCAAGGATCCCTTCCAGCCCCCACGTGTAGGTTTCTACAACCCACAGCCTACAGCTAGGGACCCCCTGTGGGGACCAGGCTGGAGCACCCCACACCCACACACCCCGGACCTGGGTGCCCCCTCGGCACTTACCCCACCCCCCCCCCGCTTGGCCGCTCTCGGGGTCACCCCAGTGCATTGTGGGAAACTCCCCATCACCACCGCGGGGTCGTGGGATGTGGGTTCAGCCGGGGAGGGGGTTCGAACCTTCCGTGGTGGCACGAGGCCAGGCTGGACACCCCATCGCAGGACTGGAGGGTCGGGGGGCACCCTTGGTTGGTGTGGGGGGGCCGGGAGCCGGGCGGCCGGCCCGGGGCGGCATGATGTCAGGCGGGGGCGGGAGCTGGCGCGGGTAGATAAAGCCGGGGAGAACAGGAATCCCCGGTCCGGCGGGAGGGTGGCGGGACGCGGCGGGCGCCTGCAGGTAGGAGCGGGGCTGGGGTGGGGGTCCCCCGCACCGTGGGGCTACCGGCCACGCCAGGACGTCGGCCCCATTCCTGCCGCCGTGATCCCGGCCCCCTCGCTGCGCCCCAGACCCTCCCTTCCCACCTTCCTCACGGTTCTTCCTCCTCCTCCTCCGTCTGCTGCCCTGGCGCGGCCTCATCGCTGCTGCTGCCACCCCGCAGCCCCTGCGACCCCGGCACTGCAGCCCCCGGGGGCTTGGGGAGCCCTGTCCCACCGACCTGACACCCACCGGGACCCCTGCACACAGCTGGTGGCCCTGGGACCCTGTCCCCTAACCCTGGTGGCCCTGGAACCCTGTCCCCTAACCCTGGTGGCCCTGGGACCCCATCCCTTAAACTTGGTGGCCCTGGGACCCCATCCATTAATGCTGGTGGCCCTGGGACCTGGTGTCCCTGGTCCTCCTGCTCCATAAACCTGGTGGCCCTGGTCTCCTTGCCCCATAGCCCCAAGTCCCTGGTCCCCCTGTTTGTCCCAGCACCCAGGGACATCCCTATGTCCCCTCCCTCATCATCACCACCCTGTCAGAGCCCGTCACGGACACCAGCACGGGGCTGTCACTAGGGTGACCTGAGGCCACAGTGATGGGCAGGCAGGTTGGTGGCAGGGCTGTGCCGCTGTCCCAGTGCCCTGCAAGGTCCCCATCTGTCACATCCCACATTAGCCCACTCCCCCCCCCGGTGTCCCCTGAGTAGCTTGGGATCACCCTGCACCATGTATCACCGTGGGCAGTGTCACCCCAGGTGACCCCAGGGTCCCCTGTGTTTCCTGTTGCCACCCCGGGGCCCGGCCAGGCGGGGAGACCCTGGCCCAAGCAGAGTGGGGAGCAGGGATGGAGCTGAGGCTCAGTATGGGTGGGACGGCCGGGGCAGGGATGGGGACGTGGCAGGACTGGGGATGGGATGGGGATGGTGGTGGCAGCCGCTCGATGGCATCGGCCCTGCCCAGCCATGGACTTGGCCCCCGAGCCAGCCGGGAGGCGAGGGACTGGCAGCGGGTGAATGATTAACCCGGCCCCGGGCGGCATCCTGGCAACACCGGGACCCCACGTGCATGTGCCCGTGGCCACCGAGTGCCACCGGTGCTGCCATGGCCACAGCCACAGCCAGGCGTGTGTTACGTGTGCTGCGTGTGGACGGCCCCAATGTGCCGAACCGTGCCCGGCCATGCCAATCTGTGCCTGGCTGTGCCGAACCATGCCGAGCTTTACCGAACTGTGCCAAGCTGTACTAAACTGTGCGGAGCTATGCCGAGCCGTGCCGAGCCATGCCATGGCAACACTGGCCCATGTTGCCCCACTTAGGGGCCCAAACTGGTGAACTGGCCTGTGTCCGTGTGCCCCCTGAGCACGGTGGCACCGCGTGGGTGCTGGCACCCGGCACTGGTGGCCGGGTGCAGACGGGAGGGTGACGCCGCAGCGTGGGGGGCCGTGCCGGCGGGTGGGCTCGGGGCAGTTCCCACGGCGGGCGCCGGCTCCCTCGCCCCCGGCCTGCCAGCGCAGCCGCCCCGGCCCAGATGCCAGCGCGGTGAGGTGGAGCTGGGAGCGGCCGCCAGAACTGGTTTGGCCGGACCCGAGGAGGTGTCTGGGCTGGGCCACCACCACACTCCGCTTCCTGCTCCCGCCGGCGCCGTGTTCACCTGCCATGGCTCGGACTGGCACGGCTCAGCCTGGCAAAGCTCGGCCTGACATGGCTTAGCCTGGCACAGCTCAGCCCAGAAAATCTCAGCCCGGCACGACTCAGCCCGGCACAGCTCAGCCCGGCACGACTCAGCCCAGTACAGTTCAGCCTGGCATGGTTCACTCTGCCAAATCTCAGCCCAACAAAGCTCAGCCCAGCTTAGCCCAGCTAAGCCCAGCTCACTTTGGCCCTGTTTAGCTTCACCATCCCCAGTTGGTGACGAGGGGGCACTGGAGAGGGTCCCATGTGGGATGTGGTGGTGCTGGGGGATTCTCAGTTGTCTCATAGGGGGTTGTGCTCCCTGCTGGGCTCTGCTCTCATCCCCCAGCTCCTACACTGGGACAGGGCTGGGAGGACGGGGACACCCCAGCACTTGGCAGCCGGTTGGGGCTCAGCCGGACCCCCGCGGCGTGCAGGGTGCTGGGGGCAGGCGGGGTGGTGCTGAGTCACTTCACCGCGCCCTGACTCACCACTTGTCTGGGCGCCGGCAAAACACCACCCGGGCGGGTGCCAGGGGTGGGCAGCCCCCGGCAGCTCCGTGGCACTGGCCGGTGTCACTTGGAGACTCGTGCACTGCAGGACTCGCTCTCTCCCCCCCTACCCCCCCCCCAGATAATGCCATGGACGGGGGGGCTCAGCAGAGCAGCCTCCGGGAGCCCCCCGGGCCGGGCACTGCGGACCAGGAGGGGGTCCCCGGCGAGAGGGACGGGGGCGAGGGGCTGCCCGAGGTCAAGCGCTCCCAGCCCCTCTTCATCCACGGCTGCAGGTGGGTGGGGGGGAAGGGGGCTGAGGGTCTCCCGTGGAGGTTGGAGGGGTGTGGGGTGTGTCCTGTGGGGATGGGGGAGCAAATGACCCGGTGCTGGGGGGTCCGCGGGAGCTCAGCCCCTCTCTGTCCGCAGCCGGCAGCTGCCGGAGGAGGAGCCACGCGCCTCATCTCTGCCCAGCATCCCCAACCCCTTCCCCGAGCTCTGCAGCCCCTCCAACTCACCCATCCTCAGCAGCCCGGCCCTGGGGCAGGGCCCCCCCCGAGAAGGCGTCTCACATGTGAGTCGGAGGGCAGGGGGCTACAGACGAGGGGGTAGTGGGCTAGGCCCCCAGTGTCTCTGGGAACCCTGCTCCACAGTTCTGCTGGCTCTGGGACCCCATCCCTTAAACTTGGTGGCCCTGGGACCCCATCCTTTAATGTTGGTGGCCCTGGGACCCTGTCCCCTGAACCTGGTGTCCCTTGTCCTCCTGCTCCATAAACCTGGTGTCCCTGGTCCCCTCGCCCCATAGCCCCAAGTCCCTGTTAGTCCCAGAACCCAGGGACACCCTGGATGTCTCCCCCACCATCATCATCACCACCCCATCATCCCCCCCCCCCCGGGAATGGGCTGGGGACGGTGGTGGCAGTCCCGGCACATGCTGGCAGGTGGTGAAGGTGTTTGGTGAGGATGGCGCGTGCCGCTCGCTGGAGGTGTCGGCAGGGACCACGGCGCGGCAGCTCTGCGAGACCCTGGTGCGCAGGACACGGGCGCTGCAGGACCACAGCTGGGCACTGGTCGAGCTGCACCAGCACCTGGCCCTGGGTGAGCTTCTGGCACTACATGGCACGGTGTGGCACAGCATGGCACGGTGTGGCACTGGGATGCCCTGCTGAGCCCCGTCCCCCCCCAGAGCGGTGCCTGGAGGACCACGAGTCGGTGGTGGAGGTGCAGAGCTCCTGGCCCCCGGGTGCCGACAGCCGCTTCGTCTTCCGCAAGAACTTCGCCAAGTATGAGCTCTTCAAGAGCAACGCGGTACGTGGCCACCCGAGCAAAGCCTGCAGGGACCTGACTGTCCCATGGGGACCTGGAGCACCCCATGTGTGTCTCCTGACCCCCTTGTCTCCCCAGCAGTCCCTCTTCCCCGAGGTGATGGTGTCCAGTTGCCTGGAGGCAAATAAGAGCATGGCACACTCCGAGCTCATCCAGGTACAGGGCCACCAAGCCGTGGGGACCTTGCTGTGCTGTGGGGACCTCATTGTGCCACAGGGACCCTGCAGTGGGGACCCCACTGTACCCCTCAGCCCGCATCTCCCCCCAGAACTTCCTCAACTCCGGGAGCTGCCCCGAGGTCCAGGGCTTCCTGCAGCTGCGGGAGGCCGGGCGCAAGGTCTGGAAGCGTTTCCACTTCTCCCTGCGCCGCTCGGGGCTCTACTACTCCACCAAGGGCACCTCCAAGGTCAGGGTGTGGGTGGGAGCACGGCTGGGGGGGTGCAGCGGGGCTGGTCTTGACGTGCCCCCCACCACCCCAGGACCCCCGGCACCTCCAGTACTTTGCTGACCTCACGGAGTCCAACATCTACTACGTGACGCAGGGCAAGAAGCTCTATGGGACACCCACCGAGTTCGGCTTCTGCATCAAGGTGGGGATGTCCCTGACCAGCTGGGGGACAGGGGTCCTGGTTCTTTCATGTGCCTTCCCCTGCCAAGGGGTCTCTGCCCCACAGAGAACCGGCTGGGGCTGCCCCACAACGGCTCCGGCCTCTCCCCACAGCCCTACAAGGTGCGGAGTGGTGTGAAGGGCCTGAAGCTGCTCTGCAGCGAGGACGAGCAGAGCAGGAGCTGCTGGATGGCAGCTTTTCGGCTCTTCAAGGTGAGCCCAGGTCCTGTGTCAGGGCATTACCGGCCCCGTGCCGGGGGATGCCAATGGGATGCCATGGGAGTGCTGCAGATGCTGCTGGGAGGGATGCTGGAGATAAAAGCTGGTGGGATGTCCCCATCCCTATGCTAGAGAAGATGCAGGGTGGGTGTCCCCATCCCCACACCAGGTAGAGGTCAATGTCCCCATCCCATACTCGGGGATTTGGAGGTCTCCACCCCACACTGGGTGGATGTGGAGGTCCCCATTTCATACTGGGGGGTGTGGAGGTCCCTGTCCCCATGCCAGGCAAGTGCTCCCCCACCCCCCTGTGGGACAGAGACCCCACGGGACCCCCCCCAGCTCACGGGGCTGTTCCCCCCAGTATGGCATGCAGCTCTACCGCAACTACCAGCAAGCGCAGGTGCGGCTGAGCCAGCCCCCCTGGATCGGCCCCACGCCCCTGGTGAGTGCTGCCCTCCCCTCCCCAGCAGCCCCCATCTCGTGGAGAGTCCCCCTGGTCACCCCCCCACTCCCCCACAGAGAAGTGTCTCAGACAACGCGCTGGTGGCCATGGACTTCTCAGGGTGCACGGGCCGGGTGATCGAGAACCCCAGCGAGGTGCTGACAGTGGCCTTGGAGGAGGCGCAGGCCTGGAGGGTGAGTTGGGGTGTGAGGGGGTGCAGGGGGTGGGGGGGTGTCTCCCTAAACCCACCCTAACGCCCGCTCTCTGCTTTGCACGGCCAGAAGAAGACGACGCACCGGTACAGCCTCCCGGCCACCTGCCAGAGCTCCCCGCTCAGTGCTGGTGAGCAGCACCCAGCCACGGGGTCCCAGCCAAGGGGGTGGGGTCCCTGCCCCCGGGTGGGTGTCCTCCCCAAGTCTGACGCCCATGTCCCTGCAGCCATCCACCGCACCCAGCCCTGGTTCCACGGGCGCATCTCCCGGGAGGACACTCAGCAGCTCATCGGCCGGCAGGGACTGGTGGATGGGTATGGGACCCTGGGGGGGGGGAGGGGGTCATCGGGGGTCCCTGGGGATCATGGGACGCCTGGGGGGGTAAATGACCCCAGGGGTTATAGGGCCCTGCAGCTCATGGGGTGATGCAGAATGCCAGAGGGGATGGGGAGGGATCCCAAAGGGATTGGGACCCCTGAGGGTTCACAGGGGATCTGCAGCCCCCAGGGGTTTGGGAGCCTGGGGTTTAGGGGGGGTTGGGACAGGCACCCAGGGCTCCCAGGAGGTACAGGACCCCAGGGTTTTGGGGTGTTACCTGGAACCCCAGGGGTGACACAGGGGTGGCAGAGGAGACCCGATGCCAACAGTGACATCCCCCTGGGGCTCACAGCCTCTTCCTAGTGCGGGAGAGCCAGCGGAACCCCAAGGGCTTCGTCCTGTCCCTGTGCCACCTGCAGCGGGTCAAACACTATCTCATCCTGCCGGTGAGTGCTGGCGGCAGGGGATGGGGGGATGAGGGGTGCCAGGGTGTGGGGGGTCCTGACCCGCATCCCCCGGCAGAGCGAGGAGGAGGGGCGGCTCTACTTCACCATGGACGACGGGCAGACCCGCTTCGCTGACCTCATCCAGCTCGTGGAGTTCCACCAGATCAACCGCGGCATCCTGCCCTGCAAGCTGCGGCACTACTGCACCTGTGTGGCCCTCTGAGCCTGGCACCACCTGGCACGGCACAGCTTGGTATGGCCTGGCACTGCCGACATGGCACAGCTTGGCCCGGCCTGGCACTGCCGATATGACACAGCTTGGCCCAGACTGGCACCACTGGCACAGCTTGGCCCAGCCCAGCACCACTGGCGCAGTTTGGCACAGCCCGGCATGGGGTGGCAGGATGGGGGCCAGCTGGGCACAGCAAGGACGGCTCCTCCACCGCCCCGGGTGCTGGTTCTGCCCGTGGGGTCCTGGGGTGCCAGCACCACCGGGTCCCCCCACACTCAAGCACTTTCTCCCCCCCTCCGCAGCTCCGGCCCCAAGTGTCCCCGAGTGTCCCTATGGGGCCCTGGCACACCTCACCCCCAGGCCAGGTGGGCTTGGGGGTCCACAAGCCCCAGAAGTGGGGTCCTGGGTGGAGGGGGGTGAGGGGGTCACCCACCACAGCGTCACCGCGTCCCCCGCGTCCCCACAAGGCCAGTTGAACTGTGACGTGTTTTATACCAGTGAGAATAAAGGTTATTTTTTCAGAGCTCCTGCCTGAACCCTCTAGAGGAAAAGTTGGGGTGCTGGGGGGGGGTGTTCATCCAGTGGGCACGTGGCTGGCAGCGTCCCCATGTCCTGCCGTGTCCCCACAGCGCCCTGGATCCAGCACAAAGGCCCCTCTGTGTGCCCCGGGCACCACGTGCAGCTCAGCCACGGGGCCGCTGGCAAATCCCCGGGGGGGGATTAACGGGGGAGGATTAAGGGCTGGGATTTGGGGGGGCCGGAGCAGGGCCAGCTGCTATTAAAGGCAGGGGGCCAGGGAGAGAGGCTGCGGCTGTGCCATGGCTCCCAAGACGGTGCTGATCACCGGCTGCTCCTCCGGCATCGGGCTGGCGCTGGCTGTCCGGCTGGCACGGGACAAGCAGCACCGCTTCCGAGGTGAGCGGGGTGCTGGGACACCCCCTCCCTCCCCCACCCCAATCCCCAGCGGACACCCCTTGTGCAGGGCTGAGCCACCTCTGCACCCCCCGCCCCAGTCATTGCCACCATGAGGAACGTGGGCAGGAGCGGGGCGCTGGCGGCGGCAGCAGGGCCAGCACTGGGCAGGACGCTGGAGATCAAGCAGCTGGACGTGTGTGACGAGGGCTCCATCCGCGCCTGTCTTGACAGCATCCCCGGGCGCCACGTCGACGTCCTGGGTGAGCCCCGGCAACCCCCTGCCTGCCACCTCCCCAAGGTGCCCTGTGCTGGAGGACACCCCATGCTGGGGACCCCTCGTGCTGGAGACACTGTGCTAGGGACAGCAGGGGGTGACCCGTGCACTGGGGACCATCCATGCCAAGGACACCTGTGGGACTGAGGACCCTCTGTGCAGCTCTGGGGACACCCTGTGCTGGGGACACTCTGGGTACCAGGGACCATCCACACCCAGGGGCATCCCATGCTGGGGACCCTTTGTGCACACAGTGTTGGGGACCCTCTTCTGCCAGGGACCCTTCGTGCCAGGGACATCCTGCACCAGGGACACTGTGCACTGGGGACACCTTGTGTGCCAGGGACCCTCTCGTCCTATGCTGGGGACCCTCCGAGCACCAGGGATCGTCCAAGCACCAGGGAACCCTTCCAAGCACAGGGTGTGGGAAGCACTGCCCAGGGGATGCCCCACTGATGCCCCGTGTCCCCAGTCAGCAACGCCGGCGTGGGGATGGCGGGTCCCCTGGAGTGCCAGAGCCTGGCGGCCATGCAGAGCCTGATGGACACCAACTTCTTCGGCCTCGTCCGCCTGGTCAAGGAGGTGCTGCCCGACATGAAGCGGCGCCGCGGGGGCCACATCGTGGTCATCAGCAGCATCATGGGCCTGCAGGGTAGGGGGGGATGGGGCACCCTGGCGGGACCAGCTCCTCTCCAGCCCTGACTGGGACCCCCCCACACACTCCCCCATCCAGGTATCGTCTTCAACGACATCTACGCGGCCTCCAAGTTCGCGGTGGAGGGTTTCTGTGAGAGCCTGGTGGTGCAGGCGTTGCGCTTCAATGTGGCGTGAGTTCTGGGGGCTGACGTGGCCCCCCAGGGGTGGGAGGGCTCGGGGGGTGCCGGGCTCCCCAGCGCCACGTCCCTGGGCAGGATCAGCCTGGTGGAGCCAGGGCCGGTGATGACGGAGTTCGAGGCAAAGCTGTATGAGGAAGCCGAACGCGCTGACTACTCGCGGACCGACCCCGAGACGGCCGATATCTTCACCAACCTCTACCTGAGGAACTCCAAGGACGTCTTCGCCAGCCTGGGCCAGACCCCCGAGGACATCGCAGAGGTGACGGGCAGGCGGGTGGGGGCTGCCCTCTTCCCAACAGCCCCCCACCCCTGGCCTGGCAACCCCTGGCTGGGCTGGACTGGGGGGTCTGGAGAAGCCTCAATTAGTTTTAAAGAGGAGAGCAGCGACCCCCAGCTGGCAGCAGGGCAGGGGGGGGTCTTGGTCCAACAACTCCTTCCCCTAGACCTCCATCCCAATGGGATGGAGATGGGGATGGGAATGGGAAGGAGAAGGGAATGGGAACAGAATGGGATGGGAATGGGGATGGGAACGGGAAGGAGAAGGGAATGGGGATAGGGCAGGAAAGGGATGAGGTTGGGGATGGGATGCAGATACGATGGAAAGGGGATGGGGATGGGAAGGAGATGGAGATGTGGGGAGGATGAGCTGGGATGGAAATGTGGTTGGGGATGGGACGGAAATGGTAACGGGAATGAAGATGGGATGGAGATGAGGAGGGGACAGGGCCAGGAAGGGGACAGTCCCATCCCACCGTGCAGCACACGCTGCGGGTGATCGAGGCGGCCCGGCCGCCCTTCCGGCACCAGACCAACGTGGCCTACACGCCGATGGCCGCTCTGAAACACGCCGACCCCAGCGGGGCCCTCATGACCGACGCCTTCTACAAGCTGGTGTTCAAGTACGACGCGGTGCTGCGGCTCAGCCTCCGCGCCATCCGCCTGCTCCGCTGGAAGGCCCAGAAGGTGAAGGAAGGAGTCCGGCTGCTGGGCTTCAAGTAGCCCCTCGTGGTCCCCAGTGGCTTGGGGCTCAGTGGCCCGGCTCGCCCAGGGGGGCAACTCAGAGGTGGGGGGTGAGAGGGACCGGGACCCGCGCGGGGTTTCGCTTCCTGCTCCCGGCCCGAAACAGCCGCTGCCGTATTAAAATCGGGAGTGGTATTTTTAACCGGCGCCGGGTGAAGCGGCAGAGCAGCTTCCTCTGAGAGTGCAGCAGCCGTGACGGGGGTGGGAAGGGCTGGCAGCTGCCCCCCCCCCCCGCCCCACTCCCCAGGGGTCACCCCTCGCCCCCTCTGGCATGTGGCACCCCGGGACCCTGGCGCAGTCCCACCACTGCTGTGCCGGCAACACCCCGTGGTGGGGGCTCCCGCACGATGGATGGTGTCACCCCCCCACCAGCACTGAGCACCGTGGCACTGGGGGGAGGACGGGGGGGTGCAGGGCACCGTGCCAGCGGCTCGGCTGCGGCACTGGGTGCAGAAGGTGCAGGAGGTGCTGAAGGACGGGAGCAGCGTGCAAAGGGAGCGTGGTGTGTTCGGAGGGTGCAGGGTGGGTGTGAAGGGGCTGGTGCAGAGAGAGTGTGGGTTGCACAGTGGAGGCTGAGTGCAGAGTGGGTGCAGGGTGGGTGCAGGGGGTGCTGGGTGGGTGCAGGGTGGATGCAGGCGGTGCTGGCTGCATGCCAGGGCCAGGCACATCAGGGGGATCCCAGCACCCGGGAGCTGCCCTGCAACTCAGGGTTGGGGGGTGACAGTGGGCTGGGTGTGGGGTGCTGAGTTCGGGTGCCTGGTGTGACTGCGCCTGGGAGGTGAGAGGGGGAAACCACAGCAAGGCCCAACGGGATTCAACAGCATGGTGTCACTTCTCAGAACCCTTCCTGGCTCCCACCACGCTTCCCAGTGAGCCAGGGTCACCCCCTGACCTCACCAGGGCCACTCCCTGACCTCACCAGGGACATTCCCCGACCATTGGATGGAGGGTGCAGGGAGGCACAAGGGGCAGAGATGTGGGGTCCCCACTGCAGCCCCCTCCAAAGCCCCATCAGGACCCCCAGCCCCACGTGTGAGGGCTGACGGCGGCTGCAGCGCCGGGCACCAGCCCGTGCCACGCACGTGGCCTCCCAGGACTGGCCAGCTCCAGGCACCTCGGGGACAGGATGGGGTGGGGGTGATAGGGGAAGTATTTTTGCATTATCCCCCCTTCTCACACGAGTTGATGGCACAGTGGCGGGCGGGGGCTGTGGCACTGGGGCTATGGCAACGGCCCAGCACCTGTGGGACGTGCAGGGGTGACATCAAAGTGACGCAGCCTCCCCCCCCGCTGTGGTTTCTTCACATTTGACTAACTTTCTCCGCTCCAGGGGGCAGGGACATGGGGGGGCTGTACCCTGCTTTGGGGAGCAACAAGGCGGGGGGGGCCCTGGCTGCAGCTCGGCCCCCCAGCACAGAGCCATGGCAATGGGAAATGGGGCTGAGGGAGGGACAGGACCCCCCAGTAACCCCCAGCCCCATGGTGTCCCCTGGTAAGCAGCAAAGGGGTGGCTGCTGGGAGGAATGGGGGGGAAGGATGGTCCCCAACACTCACTGCAGAGCAGGGGGCAGTGGGTGTCTGGGGGCAGCAGCCCCCCATGGCCTTGGCCCCACTCACAGCCTGTCTCACCAGTGCCCCCAGGGGGAAGGGAGTCCTGGACAAAAGCAAGGGTGAAATCAGGGAGCTGCCATGGCCTGGCCTGGGGGCATTTTGCCCTCGGTGGGGGGCACCTGGCCATGCCTCAGGGCTGAGAAGCATCATCTACGGACATGGTTTAGTGGTGCCCTGGCAGCGCTGGGGTCATGGTTGGACTCGGTGATCTTGGAGGTCTCTCCCAACCCAAGCAAATCTCTCTGATTCCATGATCTCCAGCCTGGGAGCATCTCCCTGGCCATGGAGCACCGTGGCCGAGTCCAGAAGCATCATCCCCATCCCGCCCTGTGCTGCTCTGCCCGAGAAGCTGAAGCCACTCGGGTTGGAAGCAGGTTCTTCTAAAAACAATTGTCTGCCGGGACTTTCCTTTCCTTTCCCCGGCGACTCTTCGTGTGACAATCACTGGCAGCTCCCCCGGGGCCTTTGCCCCTGCCCAGGTGCGCTGGGTGCCCGCGATGCAAATGTGGGGCCAGATATAACCCGGGCGGAGGGAATGGCCGGGAGCCCGCCGCTCCCCGGGGGCTTCACTTCCCTCCCAGCGAGGCGAGGGGGGAGCATCAGGCGTGACGTGAACCTGCCACCCCCGCCCTGGTGCCCCCGTGACGGTCGCGGCCTCGTCCCTGCTCTGCGCCTGCACCCACGTGTAGCGGGGGGTGCGCGGGTGGGAGCCGCGGGGGCTGCGGTGCCGGTGGTGGGTGGGCAGGCAGAGGTGGCCCCGTGCCTGGCTTACACCTCATCCCCCAGTTCTGGGGGAGCAGGGGGAACCCCCCCACAGGGGAGCTGGGGCACCCAGCCCACGCCGAGGGCTGAGAAACGCCGGCAGGTCCTCGGCGGAGGAGCGTGACTCAGTGAAAGGCTGGAGAAGTGGGATGAGGAGGAGGTGACGCGTGACTCAGTCGTCCCTCACCCGCTCCCTCCTCCCAGCACCACTGGTCTCTGGGTGCTGGATGGAGCAGGAGCCAGCCGGGGTGCCCAGAGGATGCAGCTCAGCACCGGGCAGGGTTTGATAGCCTGTTTTTTTTCCACGTGTTATGAAGCATCTCTCAACACACTGGGGGAAATGAGCCCTCCCTGCTCGATCAGAATTGCAGCCTCTCAGCAGATGAGGATCTCTGTCAGAAGAGCAACCAACATCTTCCCCAGCCTGGTGCTCTGAAGGCGTTTGGCTTCCAGGCCAGGGATCCTCCGACTGGCGGGTTGTTTTTTTCTTTTCTTTTCTGTGTTTCAAGTGTGTCCAGCTCCTTGCGGTAGAAGGCGTCAGGAGAGGATGAAATCAGTGTGAACAAACATCAACCTGCTAAAACAGGTGCTGAGAAAGGGCCGTGGGAGGGTTGGCTGAGCCTCCACCCTCCTCCCCGCCTGCCGGGATGTTTCCGTCTGACTGACGCGCTCCAGCCCGGCGGGTGCAGCCCCATCACCCCACGGAAACCCTGAGCCCACCCCTGGCATCACCCACAGGTCACAGAAACAGAATCATTGCGGTTGGAAGAGACCTCTGAGCTCCTGAAGTCCGACGGCTCCCCCAGCACTGCCAGGGTACCACTGACCCCTGGCCCTCAGCACCACAGCTCCACGGGGGGCTTGGAAACCCCTCCAGGGATCACGGGGACTCCACCCCTGCCCTGGGCAGCCTGGGACAGCCCTCCAGGGGAAGAAATTGTTCCTCAGCTCCAACTTAAGCCTCCCCTGGGACAACTCGAGGCCAGTTCCTCTTGTCCTGTCACACCTTTCCTCCTTTCCAAACTAAAGCTGCCACCATTTTTCAGCAGATGATGTTATGGTGACATCTCAGAGGGTGTCAATGGCCAGCTGGTGTTGTTCTAACCACAGCCAGCACCACCCGCTACCACATTCCTCATGCCCTCGGGGTTTCCAGATCCCAGAGGTGACCAACATGAGCAGCTCCAGCCCCACATGCTGAGCTCACTCCCCCAGCTCATTCCCGGTCGCTCACCAGCCCCGAGTGGTGCCATCGGCTCTGCTTTCACAGCTGAAGGGACGAGCTTTGGCGTGGGGGTGCAAGGAACACGGTGCAGCACCCGGGGTTCCTGCAGCCATCACCTACACGTGAGTTGATTAACTTTTTTTTAAAATCAATAAGCTTTTAAGAGCAGGAGGCTCCTTCTTACTGCCAAAAGCTGCCTCTGCTGCTCAGGTGCAATTCAGCAGTAAATAAAGAAACCAAGAGAGATGAAACCAGTGGCTGGAGCACATCCAAAGAGAAGAGTCCAAACAGAAATTCGTGTCCTACCCAAATAACCAAACCAGAGCAGAATAACTCCAGCTCACAACACACACCAGTGTTTTTTTCCCAGATGAGGTGATTTGCAAAGCTCTTCTGAGCTGAGAGCCCTGCCTGAGCCTGAGCACAGCCCTTTGATGCGTGGCCCAAGGAGCCTCCAACCTCCCGGCCCAGTGTGGCCAGGGCTCAGCCTACGAGGGTGGTGGGGCAGCACCAGGGGATGGGGACTCCGGTGCAAGGGGAGGGGGCTGATCCCAGCACCACTCTCCAGCCCTGCGGCCAGGACACGGCTCCGGGAGCGCAGGGCAGAGTCATACAGCAGATAAACGGTACTCAAAAATATAGATATTTATTTGGTTTTTAATAAAGAACTGGGTTGGGATTCCACACCAGCAGAGCTGTAATGGGGTCACTCAGGCAGTGCAGGGGAACTTCTTTTGGCTCAGCCTATCTCAAAATGATGACCCTGCCTGAGCGGTGGCGGGAGAAGGGAGAACGGTGCCGCCCGCACAAACCTCCCTCCTCCTTCCTTCCCAAAACCCGGCGGCGTTGCTGGTGTCAAGCTGCTCGGAGACGCAGTGGTTGGTTTCTGACCTGATCCGGGGAGCAAGGAGAGGCATCCACAGCCCGGCCTGGCCACGAGTGCAGAGCACAGACTATCTGAAGAGAGTTTCCAAGGATTCGGGAGCGGTGTGAGGAAGAAGCCGGGGGTGCTGGGGGACATTCCGAGGAGTTTCCCGTGCAAACGAGGAGTTATGTTTTACTTTGCATCATCTTGTGCATTTCTGTTGGAGCGTGAGGAGCATTTTCATCTGCCACGAGCAGCTCAGTCGCTTCCCCCATGAAAATGCAGCAGGAGCTGGAGTCACAGAATGATTTACACCGCCTGAAGCCAGGAGCTGGCTGAGGCCCTTCCCTGTGTCCTCCAGCGATGGGGTTACACTGCAGCTGCAGCCCTTGCTCATGCCGTGACCACAGGGGAAGGACCAACGTCCACCCACTCCCCGTATGTGCCTCCTGAGGGTAAAACCAGTTATTGGGAAAGACCCTCCACCTATTCTATTACCTCACACCTATCACCACCCAGGGTAGCAAACCAGTTCTCCTCTTCCCCGGTGCAAAGCAGGACAGAAGGTCCAGTGCTTCTCCAGCACTTCAGATACTCCAGCACTCTGCAGACTCATCAATCCTTCTTCAGACATACACTTATTTGGAAAAATGAAGATAATGTCCTGTTTTGTACCTTAAAATTCAGGGAAGGAGAAAGGATTTGAGCTAAAAGTGAGCGCAAGGCAGAGGGAGGAATGAAACTCAGTGGTTCTCATCCCTCAGCCCCCACCTCGGTCTCTGCGACCCAGCCTCCCCGCACGGACAGGGCTGGATCACCACGGACACTGGCACAGCAACAGGGAGAAAACATCAATGCGGCGGAGCTACAAACCACACAGGGGGTGCCAACAGCCCCCCGTGAGAACACCCCTAACTCGACATCATACAAAAGCGACTCGGCGAAGAGCAAAACCCTCCCCTGGGTGAAGCCGTTATCAGCCCCTATCTGCAGCGCGCCGGCTGCCGCGACAGCCGCGGAGCAGCGAGCGGAGCACAAGAGCTCTTTTGAAAGCCACCCTTCAAAGCGATGGATGGCGACTACTCATTTTGCAAAGCAGCCCGTGTCACTCCGAGGGATATCCCCACGTAGAACCAAACGGCGCGACGGGAGCCGGCGGCTCCCACATGCTCGGCGCGCGTAGATTCTCACGGTCTCTGCTGCTGGGATGGGGAGGATCCCGCTCTGAGCCCGGCACCGTCCGTCGGCGGGGACAGCGCGTGCCAGGGCTGGCCGAGGACCGGCCAAGCCAAGCGTGGGTACGATGCTCAGCCCAGTTTTATCCTCGTTCCTGGCGTCCAGCAGGAAGGAGTTTCCATCGGTGGAAATTGGGGTTTCCCCCTCCGATGGCTTGGATGAGCCAACCAGTGACCTCACTGGGTATCCCAGAAACGCACCCTGTTAAAAACCCCGACCCCCAAGCAGGTCTCGTTTCTCATCTTGCTATTGCTAAGACACGTGTGGGAGGCACTTCAAAGAAAGTGAACAGAGGGGTAAGAAAAATGAAAGTGTGGTGGGGCCACTCGCTCTTTAAGACTTAGGGGAAAACCTTCAAAGAGGAATTAGTAACCCCCCTCCCCGCCGAGGGACGATTTCCCCGTTTCAATGAACAGCCACCTGAAGACCATCGGCATCAAAACAGCTCCTGTACACCCCCGACGGTCCCGAGTCAGTCTGACCGAGCAGGGAATCTGCCAGCAGGGCACAAAAAACCTGAGTTAAAGCACACGTTACAAAAAACCAAACGCACGTTAAGAAATAAAGACATCTGAAATGGCACTGAATTTTCACAAAAATAAAGTTGATATCAAAATGGGTCTGTGCTCTGGGTATTTTGTGCAGTACCACTCCTCAGAGCAGCCAGGCACAGATGCTACAGAACACTGAATTCTTTATAAAAAAAAAAAAAAACCAAACCAACAAACCAGCAAAAAAAAACCCCTATTAATAAGGTGTCGCCTCCTTGGGACACTCTAAAAAATGGCATAAAAGAATAAAAACCCAACTCAATACTCTTTATACTAATTAAACCCCATCCAAACAAGCCTCTCCTCTGATCTAAACCAAAGCCTTTCACCTCGGGGTCCTTTCATTTGAGCACCACTCGGTGCTCGCCCCGCGCGATGTGCGAGGAGAACTCGTACCGGTCGTGGCTCCGGTAGCCGCAGACGTTGCACTCGAAGGGGTCGCGGAAGCCGTGGCAGCCCATGTGGATGGTGAACATCACGTAATCCAAAAAGAGGACGCGGCAATGGTCGCACCGGTAGACCCCGATGGCTTCCCCTTCTTTGTTGATGACCTTAAAGGCGTCGCGCGGGCAGATGGAGGGTGGCTTGATGATGTCGTACGGCCTCGGGAAATCCTTCAAAGCCTGGAGGCCGTTGCGGGCCTGAGCTGGGAGGACCTGGCTTTGGTGGAAGGTGGGATTCTGCCGCTCCTCGTGGTTGCTGTCCGTGTCCGTGGAGTCTTGGCCGCTGTTGTTGGGGGAAAGGCCTCTGTCGGAGGAGATGCTTTTGTCCCTGAGGTGGACGTGGCTCTTCTCGGCGTCCTGCAAGGTGCCGTTGGGCACGTCGGCGCGGGTCAGCGCGATGGGGTACAGGCTGCTGATGACCGGGACCATCTCGGAGGTGGGGGCTGGCGGCGTCTGCACGAGGGGGCGCAAGGCTTCGGCCCCCAGGTAGGTGATGGCGTTGTTGATGGCCTGGTCCATCATGCGCCCTTGCATGACGTCACCTTCCTTCTCGTACAGGAAACTCGAATTGTAGTTAACATCAAAACTATGTCGTTTCTCACCTGCAAGAGAGGAGAGGTGTGGAATTACCCGGGGGGTACAGAGGCGCTTAAACTCCGCGGTGCCTTTTCTAAACAGCAGCAGTCTCTGGAAAGCAGAGGTTTAAAAAGTTCTCTGTGGAAAGAGGCCGTTCAAATACACAAGGAGCTTTTGGGCGTTTATTTTTTCTTTGTTGCTTTGTTTTGGTTTGGGTTTTTTGTTACTTAATTTTTCAAGTCCAGGCTTGGAAGCAAAAACTGAATAGAGGAGGTGGTGAGGAACTTACTGGGCAAACCATGGTTCATTTTTTTAACACGTCTAGAAACAAGTAACCAATTTCTGCAGTTACATAAAACAGAAAATCATTCAGATTTTTTTTTTAAAGCAAAAAAAAAAAAAGCCCAGACCAAATATTTCATGTGCAAGTGACTTGCAAACATCAGATCCACTCATCTGTTAGTTACAGTAACTCAGAGAGTGCAGATGTTTATCAGTCACCTGTCAACACCATGACTCAATGTGTATGAAACTCCTCAGGTTTCACTGCAGAGGCAGAAAACCAGGAGCTCACGTTTCTTTTCTAAAACACTCAAAAAGGTTTGAGAACCACAAGAGCGTAACTGCTTCCAACCCTCAACAAAACCTACTATCCAGCTTCACACAGAAGGAAACAAAGCGATGCAGCACATTTGTATGACTCACAAACCCAGCTCCAGGCGACTGAAAGATATGAACAAATTAAGGCAACAAAAGCAAAACTGGACAGGACTCTGCAGAAGCTTTGAGTTAGGATTCACCATCTTAAGGTAAGGCAAAAAAAGGCAGCGTATGCTCACTGGGGCTCTCAGTTTTCTGTTCTCCAACCTCCCGGTGGCTTTCTGAAGCCCCCACAACAGCCCCTTTCTCTCAAATCACCAGCTACGTCAGTGAAACGCAGATACCCAGATGCTTCGCTGCCGTTTTAAAAGGCCACAGCACATCAGACGACTCCTTACGGGAGAGGGCAAGAAATCAGACTGCAAACCAGACCAGGACACTCCTAAGATACTCTGCAAGGAGAAGGCATTACAGAAAGAGCAGCTTCTCTCTCTTTCTCCCCCCTGATTTCAGTGCCTGGGTAAATACCTGTGTTGAGGAGGCTGAATCTGCACCCACACACTAATGACACCTCCAGAACATCAAGCTACAGCGCAGCGGGTGTGGGGCCACCCTCGATTGATTGTTTCCCCCCACAACCTTTGAGACAAAAGCCAGATCAGCGTTTCCCTTGGAATCGGCAGCAACTGGTCAGGAGAAAGCTGATATTGATTTACGGTAGATATCGAGGATTTAAAGCTGACACCTATGATGTAAAGCTGAAATTGATGATTTAAAGCCGACACTGATGACTTAAAGAAAGGGGGAGGAGTCTATGGGGAGCAGGATGGACTGTCCCAAAAGCAACTGGGGCTTTCTCTTTGCAGCCAGCGGGACAATAAAATGGGTTATTCTGGGTTAAGCTGTGAAGTGCCAGGGTCTTATTGGAAAACGTGACATTAAAAATGCAATTGGCAGGCTCTCTGGTGTTCATTTACAATGCAGCCACTGGGTAGCAGAATGTCTTTCCTCTTCTTTTCTGTCTGGGTGCAATGCAAAAGCTCTCTCTCCCCTCCACACCTCACACACGAGCCACGGCGGGTGACAAACTCACGTGGTGCTCAGCGAGGCGTCGCTTACTCTGAACCGTACGGAGATATTTTGGGTTGTGGGCACTGGAAACAGGGAGTGACCCGCTGCCTGCTGCGGCGTGAACCAGAGCAGTGGCTTCTCAGCAGACAGCACGTGTTGGGTGCCAGGGGGGTCGGTTACTGGGCCAGAACTGCCCCAGCACTTCTACCGCCATCAGAAATCTATTTTAAAAACATGTTCTCCGAGTAAAAAGGAAGAAATAAAAACACACGGGCCAAGATGCTCAGCTGGGGTAAACTGGCAGAAATCACAGCATGGCAGAGGTTGGAAGGGACCTCTAAAGATCACTGAGTTCAACCCCCCTGCCAGAGCAGGATCAACCCAGAGTGGATCACACAGGAACAAGTCCATGTGGCTTTTGAAAGTCTCCAGAGATGGAGATTCCACCACCTCTCTGGGCAGCCTGCGCCGCCAGGCTCTGACACACTCACAGTTGAACCTCCTGTTTTCCAGTTTGTGGCCACTGCCCCTCATCCTGTCACTGGCCACCACTGAGAAGAGCCTGGCCCCACCTTCCCAACACCCATGCACTGACTGCACTGGTTACTTCAAGCAGCATCAACTAAAGTTGCAGCCCCATGAGTGTTTATAGAGCAGGGAAGTGCCACCAGCACAGAGATCTGTTCTGCTGGGCTATTTATATTTGCTATTTTTAAAAAGAATATCTGTTCATTAATCAAAGCAGGAAGTAAAAAAAACCCAGGGTTAGTAGATCTGGAACCATACACACGCTGAATAAAAACCCACAGCAAAACAGAAACTCAAAATCATCAACTCTCCTTCAAATAAATCCTTGTTCCCTCCTGACTGAAGGAAAAGCTGAGGACAGGGTCTTTGCAGGAGAAGCCTCCAAACAGGGGCCTAGTGCAGAGGTTAAGAGTCAAGAACACGCTCTGCTGATCTGTGTCCTTATTTGAGATTTACACGTGTGCACACGAGGGAGCTGCTGAAGATGAAAATGTGACAAAATAAAGTGGGCACGACTCCTGGTGCTCATACGAATCTCTGTAGAGCCCTCAAATAAAGGTTTTGGTTTTTTCCTGATCAATAGGCTTCATTCACAGAACGGATCCAAACAAAGATGCCTTGTGAGTACACATCCCTACCCCTTCTTCCTGACAGAATGAAAAATCAGCACCCGTTTGGAGATGGCCGTTTCCCAAGAAATCCCGAGGCTGTCCTGGCAGATTCACACTCCTACACACAGTTCACAAAGTCACACAAGTCAAACCAAGGTCACCCAGGCTGCTCTTGCAAACGTACTTCCCAGGGATGAAAGGGACTGAGTGAGTAATTTTTTTTTTCTCACGTTACCTGACAAAAACATGCCAGTCATACAGGGCCTAGAAAAACCCTAAGTTTCAGAAATCGGTTATTTTGTTCTTTTAGGTGAACTGCCCTGAGCTCTCCAACTTCTCCTCCACCAAACCCCTGGTGTGATGCAGTGTCTGGTCATGCCACCTGCAGACTAAGCTCCCGAGCACAGCCACAAATCCCAACAGGATCTGTTGCATAGGGGAAGACAAAACCAGACCAGAAAACTGCTCGTTCTTCACTTCAAGAGCCTGCCGAGAGGTTGCGTCCTGCTGCAGACGTGTTTAACAAACTATAGAAAAGCTGACTTGGTGGCACTTGTAAAACAAGCCAGAGTGAAGCTGATCTCAGGGCTAAAAAAAAAATATGGAAGCTAAAGATTTTCAAAAGCATTTGCATTAGTGTGACTGTTTGAATCACAGCGTGACATGCAAGGTCAAAGTCACACAGTCAACAGTTTCAGTATGAAGTACCCCGAGGACTCGGATGGAGCGGGCTGGGTTACTTCTCTCCGGTATAAAATGTGACCTTTTTAAAGCCTTACAAAGGTGTCTAAAGAAAACTTACTGGTTTTCACAGCTTAAAGTCCACTGCTATCCACCAAACCCAGCAGGAGCCTCGTTACCTTCAAAAAATGCAGTTGCTTTTCTGGGTCTGTGGCTTCAGCAGCACAACCGTTCGTCACCCAGGACCGGTCCTCGGACAGCCCTCTGTCCGCCGGAGCTGTCTGACCACGGCAGGCCCCCCCGCCTGCTCACCCAGCCCCACACTTCTCCTCTCCCCAGCAGGGTGAGTGGCCACTTGCCACCACACAGGTCCCTCTTCCAAGGGTGAAGTTCACGTTAAGAAAAATAACCGCTCGATACCTTCCATCACCAGGCAGAATACAGCCCACGAGGCACCAGCAGTACTCATGGAACTGCTGAGTAAATCGTGGCCTTTAGTCAGGACACGAGAGCTGCAGTTTAATTTCTGAAAAGGCAGGTTAATGAAACAGGCCTGGCCAGGAGGCGTTCACTGAAACACGGAACCTGCCAAACCCGTATTCAGGATCCCCAGCATGCAAAACTCTGCTCTCATATAATTAAATGCAAAGAAAATGCTATGGAAACATCTGTGTTGCTTGAATTACCACAAGAAAGGCTTTGCTATTTTTTCATCGTGCTCAATGGCAGCAGGATGACTAACAGGAGCCCGGCACTGCTCTGTCTCTAGGCTTTATTCCACACACACATCCTGCAAGTATCTTCAGCTCCTGCTGACTAGAAAGAGCACTCAGCTCCTACCAGCATTAAACCTTCCTGTTCCTTTTCCTGTAAAGAGCCCAGCAGAGAACAAATCACATGCACAGGTACAGAAAACAACGCGTGGAAGCTCATAAAAGACATTTATAAATTGCCTACACAGAGACACAAAGCACAACAGTAGCTTCCATCCCATTTAAGTATCTAACAGAATATATTGCTGTTACTTTAAACCTTACAACCAATCACTAAAAACACAGAAGACTCAGTTACTTTATATTCTCCTCTATTAGATTAGATTATAAGCTTGAGAAGGATATTTAAAATAAGCAGAGGTATTGTACTATAGGTTACCAGCTTGCACATTATTTAACCGTTGCACATGAAAAGGGGTTTTGTTCTTACCAATAAATTTCTGAGGCATTGAGCTTTTTCGCTTTGCCACGTTGCTCGCTAGCCTGTCCAGCACAAGGGCTCTTTCACTCCCCATCTCTGCCTTGATGTGCCTTGCCTCCATGCTTGCTAGTTTGGAAAATGTGGAAAAAAAACACAAAACAAAACAAAACAAACATGTAGGTGAAAAAGGAAAAAAAAAAAAAAAGGTAAAGGAAGAGATGAATGGTTGAATCTCTGGCGTTTGCCACACTAACTGAGAGGAAACACTCTGGAGATCTGATGTGAACTTGTGTTGCTTTTTCTGCTGTTCTGACTCTTTGCATCGTGGGCACCAGCTGCGGTCAGTGGAGCCAAGCACAGAACAGCCCCTGATCTTGCAGTCCCGAGCTCGTGCAAGGGGAGCACAAACCATACGAACCCAGCACCCTCATCAGCGAGAGGAAGTGTGAAATCAAGGGGCTGGAAGGCTGGTTACAGAACGTAGCTGGAGATACCACCTCTGTTAGCCTTGCTTTTTTGATTCTGAGTAAGGCTCTGACACCTGCAGACTGACACAGTGCTTCAAAACCTCGGGGTGAGACAGTCAGCGCTCCTGCTGTGCTTTTTTAGCTATCAGCCATATGTAGATGTCTGAACGAACCACTAAGAAACTTGCACACCATCTATCAGTGTCCCATTAAAATCTAAAGAACAGAACCTTGCAATATTCACTTTAACTCAGTTTTTCTACAGGTGGTGTTATTGGTTTGGGTTTTTTTGTTCCTACTAAGTGCTATGGCCAAAACTAATTAAGAAAGTTTTCTTAAGGGTCCCAGAGCACTGGAATGGGCTCCCCAGAGAGGTTGTGGAGTCTCCTTCTCAGGAGACTTTCAAAACCTGTGCTGGATGATATGATCCTGCTCTGGCAGGGGGGTTGAACTCAAAGATCTCCAAGGTCCCTTCCAACCCCTGAGACCCTGTGATTCTCCAAGCATTAGGTATTGCCAAGCTCATTACAACCTGCAGCATTTCTAATTTCAGGAGAAGCACGCGTGTCCTGCTGATGGCTCCGTTTTGGGGACCTGCCTGTTTCCCCGGGGCTGTCTCCAGCCGAGCTCAGCAGCGCCCGTCACTTCAGGGAAACGCTGGCTCGTCTCGCCCGCGGAGGCTGCGCGGGCTCCGGCGCCCGAGGACTCTGCCACCTCATCTCGCTACCGCCGCACTAATACCGGTAACGGCTGCTGCTGCTTCCCCCCTACAGCTCCCCCTTGCCTGAGGAACCAGCCTCGGCAGCGGTACTTTTATATTCAAAGGTAGCACGAAGAGGTTCGGCGTTTGGGACCGCTGTGGGGAGAATCAGAGAGTCGTTAAGGCTGGAAGTGATCATCAAGTCCAACTGTCTACTAGATATTATCAGGAGCACTAAACCCTGTCCTCAAGTGCCACATCTACACGGCTTTTAAATCCCTCTGGGGATGGTGACTCCACCCCCTCCCTGGGCAGCCTGTTCCAAGCCCTCATCACTCTCTTAGTAAGAAAATTTTTCCTACTATCCAACCAAAACCTCCCCTGGTGCAACTTAAGCCCATTTCCTCTTGTCCTACCCCTAATCACCTGGGAGAAGAGACCAACACCCACCTCACTACAACATCCTTTCAGGCAGTTGTAACAGTAGAGAGCCTCACGTGCTCCGAGCGCCTGCCCGCGCCTTTCGGAGCCGGTGTCTAAAGCGAGGGAAAATGAAGGCAAAGAAGGATAATTTACCTTCCCAAAGTGACACAAAAGGGCAGACCTCACCGCGAAAGAACCCCAGCTGCTGTGTAGTGCTGCACTAGCAAACCTAAATACATGAAGCATAACCTACGTAAGGGACAAGTAACACCAGAGGAAAATGATAGAAGCACTTCAGTATCACTTTAGCCCCGCTAAAAGGCTGAAGGAGTTGGGTCTTTATAGTCTGGAGAAGACTGAGGTGGGATTTGATCAATGCTTATCAATACTTCAAGGGTGGGTGTTCAGGAGAATGGGACTCATCTTTTCTCAGTGGTGCCCAGCAAGAAGACAAGAAGTAACGGGCACAAACTTGAGCATAGGAAGCTCCATCTTGACATGATGAGGAGCTCGTTTACTTTGAGGGTGATGGAGCACTGGCCCAGGCTGCCCAGAGAGGTGGTGGAGTCTCGGTTTCTGGAGTCATTCCAAACCCACCCAGACACAATCCTGCACGACCTTCTCTAGGTGAACCTGCCTTGGCAGGGGGGTTGCTCTAGATGCCCTCCAGAGGTCCCTTCCAGCCCCTATCATTCTGTGATTCTGTGAAATGCAGTTTTACAAAGTATTGCACTTAAGATTTCAGTTTGCCAAGTACAGCAAGCGATAAAAATGCAGCATCATCCCTGCAGAGTGTAGTGGGCAGCATTCCCCTGGAGATTTCACAGACAGCCACTCCTTACTTGTTTATGATCGCTGTTATTGATACCATAGGAGTTTCAGTCAGCCCCAACCATGACTCACCAAACCTCAGCCAGAACTATTTGTTAATGTCTGTTCAGCGTTTTGAAAATGTAAAGTGCTTCCTAAGTACTCAGCACCACAAACCCCAGCTCCCAGTCTGACTCAGGGCAGATGGGATAACAGGGCTCAGCTTAGCACTGCCCAGGTGCTGCCCCACCGGGCTGTGACCCCCCAGAGCGCACGCACACGGTGCCCTACAGGTCCTAACACGTGGCTTTTCTAGGCTGATTTTCATTCCAAACTACTCCAGTGTGTTTAGGGGCTTCAGAAATATATTAATCAACTGCTGAAATGTACCTGCTTCCAGCATGAAGTACCAAGAGACTGAGTAACAGTTTACAGCACAGGAGGAAAAAACACTTCAGGTGAAGTTGAAACTACAAGGGGAAGTCAGGGTGGCAGAACATCACCACCCCTTTGGATTCTGGCCAGAAGCTCGAGTTAGTGCTTGGCAATAACGATATGGGATTTTTCACTTCAGATCTGCTGCTTACCTCTCTTGCTCCAAAAATATGGAATATGCTTTGAGCCCTTTTGTTACCTTTAGATAACTGCAGCTCGAGGTTTGAACTGTCCCTGCCACAGAGAGTTTGTCATCTCAACAGGATCACTGTGCAAGTCATTAGTAAGAGCAATTTAAATTTTAAAACCCCCAACTACCCTGAACAAGATACTAAGATACTACTACAAACAGTGCTGTATATTCAAAAAAAAAAAAAAAAGAAACAAAGTACAATTGATCCGTGGCACCAGAGCTGCTCCCTGGTCCCCACCATTTCTTCATCTTTCTGATTTTATTCTTCTAGTTCCTCTTTTCCTCAGTCTCTACCTTCACAACTTGTACTCACCTTCTACTAAAGCTTTAACTTCACATTTTCCAAAGCTTTTTCTCTATGTTCTGACAGGCTCAAACAGTGAAGTTTCTGCAAATCCTCTTTGCCAGCCCTGGAAACACACTTGGAAACCGCACGTAGCACGTCAGCGGCTACTGGTCTTGTCAGAGTTATTTATGTGCCACCAAGGGAACTTTGTTAAATGAGTGTCAAGAGGGCAGACGAGCAGCTTCCTGCAGAGGTAACAATCGTCTTTACTCAGCTGAGATTGCTGAGGAGACACTAACTACTGACCTACATACATAGTATGTTCTGGGACATCTGTAAGTCTCAATCTTCCAGCTCACTGTCTGTCTCCTATCTTATTTTAACGCTGAGGGTCTTTTTCTTTCACACTGTCATTTTCTACTCTGTGCTAAAGTCCAGTTTTTCCTAAAGGAAAAAATAAAATAAAATAAAAATAATTAAAAAAATAAAATAAAATCTCTATTTGTGGGCCACAAAAGATCTTTGACAATGTCTTCATAACACAGCCTTAGGGAAACGGTGTCTGCTCCCACTGAGACACGGGTGGTTCCAATGGTTCCCTCCCACAACACCGCTCTCTCTCCTCAAAACCTCACTGAAAATTACCTCACCCACCTCCTTCTTCTGACTCATTTATTAAACAATCCAAGAATAATATTTAGTATTTAGGAAACATTTTGTTTTTAATCATTCTGAATTCTCTAAAGACAGAGAAAAATAATGCTGCCCTGTCTCCCTCTTCAATTACTTCACCCACCGGGTGATTCCACCACACGTGGTGACATTTAAAGAACTAATTATCTAATTATAACATGTATCTAAAAATAAATTTCAGGCTGGACCGACAGAAATGGCCAAGTGCTTTGCCGAAAGATACACTGAGAAAAAACAAAGGAAGAAAATCTAGACCTCCAAAGCCTGAACGTATTTCAGGCTGTGGTTTTGAAGTGTCCTGCATGGTAAATACTTCTGATGGCTCAACCGCACGGCCAGGAAACGACAACTCTCGGGATGCTGGAAGAAACTGCAGACCAAAGAAATCACCCTCTTCTTCCTCTCACTCCAATCAGCTCAGCGCTCCCGCACGTGCCTCTGGAATTACAGGGCAAGCCACGCTCCCGAACACTGGGTTTGACACAGCGAGGGTGGGGTGTGGCTCCCATGTCCTGAGCACTTCTGAACTTGGGTCACCACCTCCTGCCCAGCCAACACAAGCGACTGATTGTGGCCGTCCCTAACCACCACCCGAGCTGTCCCTGGGGTGCTCCCGCACGCTGCTGCCGACCTTGGGCGGGATCTGATCTTTATAAAAACACTTCCAGAAGAAAAACGTTGTGCAAACGTGCTGTCCGCGTTACGGATGACTCCTTATGCTTTCTTGTAAGCGCTGGGTGACGAGCCACCTCTCCAAAACGTGCTGTCACCTGCAGCCATCATGTAGGTGAACAGAGAGTGGAGATCCTTCCAGCCCAGAGCACGAACACCCCACGGTTCAGCCTTTGCTGTGAACTGTTTCCATAGCGTGGGTTCTGTCGCACCGTAAATGTGAGTGCAGTTTTTAGAACACACGGGCATTGTTAACAAACCCTAAACTACAAAGCAGAGCTCAAATTAGAGGCATTGCTTCCTGTAGCATCTCTATGTGGTCAGTAAATAATGGAGAGTGGAACAGAGAGGTGGGTTCTTGTGCAATGAGAACAATGTGAGCAGAGATGGTTATCAGGGACCAAGCAACGCTCGAGCAGTACTGTAACATAAGCCCTTTCTTTCAGAGATCTTTCCACACTGCTACATTTGGGACACACAAACCTCCTACTAAAGAGCAACTCGAACGGGGACTGTGATCCTGATGCTTTTTGATATTTGAATTAATTAATTAGCAGCTGATGGGATGCGGAGCACGCTTGCCCTTAAAGATGGCTCCAAATGAGAAGGTTGAAAGGACTTCAGAGAAGTACCAAAATTAGAATTGATAAGCAGGGAAATGGTCAGGGATCAAAAAATGGTGTTGGCTACACAAAGGCAAAATGCTAAACTCTGGGGAAAAAAACAAAGCAAGGATCATTTCAAAGCAAAAACCTGTAGTAGAATCACGTTTTCCGTTTTCACGTGGTGGACATCTCGGAGTGACTGCCATCATGGGAGCCCTACTGCAACAAAACCACAGGCACTCTATGGATGGGTTCTCATGAAAACCAAAACTTGTTGATGTTCTGATAACCATTTATTTTACCAGTGCTCTAAAAACCATGTCAAACAAAACAAAACAAAACTAGAAAAGCCCGCCTTCATTAAATGAGTCTTTTGTTACGGCAGGTTTTGTGTGTGCCTGTGCCACAAGGCCTGACACACCAACAGGGTAGGGACTCCTGTATCCACATAGTTACTGCCAGACATCAACAGGTTTCGCACCGGTTGTCAGACCCAGCTTGTGGTGCTGCCTGCAGATTAATCGTATCACTCAATACAATTCATTTCTTTTTATTATTAAAGGGCCTTGGTTAACATTCTTATCTCCCTAAGGATAATTTTACAGTTTAGTTTTCTATGTTTAGAGTTTAGTTTTCTTCTCTGAAAACTCAGTTTATCCTTTTCCTTGGAAATACAATCCTACTCGAAAGGCACAGTCAAAACTAAGAAGCTCAAGTCCTTAAAAGTTACTGCTTGTTGGTTTGGTTTGGAGGCTGCCAAGGAAGCGAACGGGAACCTGAATTCTAAAACTGTGGCCTCGGCTCTGCCATGGCTGAGTCCTGTCATCTTTTGGGAGGTCACAACCACTCCCTGGCTCTGAATGGGAACAGGAATTCTTTCCTGGATTACGGGTGTATTGTGGGACTTAAATCACCCAAGTTCACAGAATGACAAGAATCACTGTGGTTGGAAAGGACCTTGTAGATCACCCGAGTCCAACCATACCTTCAAGAATAAAGAACACCTAAACACCCGACCACTAAAAGGAAACACCACCAAAAACCAACACACAAGCCCCCCCCCCGCATGCCTGCTCCTAGAGCATGTCCTGAAGCACCACATCAGCTCTAAATACCTCCGGGGATGGTGACTCAACCACCTCCCTGGGCAGGCTGTTCCAGTGCCCAACCACTCTCTCTGTAAAGAATTTCTTCCTAATATCCAATCGAAACCTCCCCTGCTGCAACTTCAGACCGTTTCCCCTGGGTCTGTAATTAGTAACTAAGGAGAAGAGGCCAACACCCACCTCTCTACAACCTCCTTTCAGGGAGTTGTAGAGGGCAA
>JANIJG010007712.1:31834-72057 GCA_024611175.1 Megaceryle torquata
GGGCTCCTCTGGCCCCGCTCCAGCAGGTCCCTGGCTCTGCTGTGCTGAGGACTCCAGAGCTGCCCCAGCACTGCAGAAGGGGATCTCACCAAAGCAGAGTACCACCTTCCTCAACCTGCTGGCCACATTGCCATTATCCTTATCATCAAAAAGAAACCCTAATTATCCTTCTCAGACAAAACTTTTGAACCCTCAAAAACTACTTCCAGCCTCCATGAACAAATTTAAACACCATTAAGTCTCATAAAAAACTTAAAAACCAACAGCAACTACCAAAAAGTAGCAGGTTTTCTTCACCCGTGCTCTATGTTACCATCAGTTATGTTTGAGATTCCACACGTGCAACCTCAACTTGTCAGGAAGATGATGAAGCAGAACTTCCATCAAAATGGAACTTGATCAATCTACCCACAAACAGTGCCAACCTAATTCAAATAAATCCAATAAACTGAGAACAAAGACTTGACTCAATTACACCAGGCAGTCTTAAGCCATCACCCCACGGATAGGCAAGATGGGTGATGAACTTCATAGGTTTCTACTCCTCAAAACACAAAAGGTGAGATGAGGTAGGGAGAAAACCACCCTGAAAACTCAAAATCAATGCTGAGTATTTATTCTTTCTACATAGATGACAGCAGCATTTCAAAGTATTACTGAAGCAGGCCTACCTCCCCTGCCTGAGATTCTGATAGTTCCAGAATGAAGGGAATTTCAGTATCAAAATTAGCAAAAAAGTTGGTCCACTGGTGCTCAAACATCATTAAATCCTAGAAGAAAGCAGATATTCAACATTAGTTAGTAAGGCAAGTGTTATACCAGAGAGAAGTAGTCACGGGTTGTACTAAATGACCACAAATTACTTCAGAAGATGATGGATTCCATTTTCCTACGCAGTATGAGAATATATCCAGCCCTATGGAATAACAAGTACAGGAAAATAAACATCTTTTAAAAGATAAGGACTTTCTGCAGGGTTTTAAGGGGTCTTTTTTGGCTGCGTGCTTTTCTGTTTGTTTGGGGGTTGTTGTTTTTTTGGAGAGAGAAGATACAGAAGAGGGAAAAGGACCATATTAGCATCAAGATTGTTATCATCAAGAACAAATCTGAATTATTCTTCTTAGAGAAAACTTCTGAACCCTCAAAAGCTATTTCCAGCCTCCATAAACATCTTTAAACACCCTGCACTATCTACTTTTTACCTAAGGAAGCAGGAGATGATGCATAACTCAGCCCTTATGTTTCCCATAAGACTTTGAAAACAGACACTTGGACAGATTTACTTTTCAATTTTAAAACCTCTTTATGGCTCCAGAGTAGTTTGTACCTGAGGTTAAATAAACTCACAGACAGAAAATGAGGAACAGGGTGAGGAATTTGGGAGGCTCACGATATGCAGGTGGCAGACAGTCATTTATCTGCAGTGATAAAAAATATTGCTAAGTGGAAAATGAAATATCAGCAACACTTTACTAAAGCAGAATGTAAAAAGAAAAAAGAAAAAAGACTATGGGTATGTGTTGCATTTGAATTAATTAAAAAGAAATAAATCAAAGAATCAAAAAAGAGTGTGTGATGCTGATAAAGTAGGGATCTTAATATCTGTGATTACATTCAGTTCCTTATCACATACTGCTTTGCTTCTCATCTTCCATCCCAATTTCAGTGTATGCAGAAGAGGCAAAACCTCAGCTATGATTTTAGCAGTGGTGTACAGTACTGTAAAGCATTTTCCTTCAGACACCTCATTAAAGCAACAATGAATGAAATTTAGAGAGCAAATGGGGATGAAATTTTAGAAGCCTTCCCAAATATGAATAAAATTTACTCTTGAGGTTTAGAACAAAGTTTTACATTTAGAGGGAGAAATTATCATTAAAGGTTATTCCAGCCTCAGAGAAGCTCTTCACAGAAGCTCAGAACTAAGCAGTATTGTCAGTTTTTTGGAGCATGCCAATGTTGTACAGAACATTCTTTTAAATCCCAACCAGAGTTCAAATCAAAACTTTTGGAAATCAAAGTTGTGTTAAAAAAATAAAAACATACACCAGCTTCACATGTTCTTTAAGATCATTTAACTTCATCCTCACTGAGAAAATGAATCATTTTTTTAAATAACCAATTTCTGTGAAAACAGAAGTGTACCAAACCATCATTTTTAATTACCCACCTTTGAAGTCAATTTGATAACAATTTTCAACTCTAAAAACAGGATAAATAAATCTGTCTCGGGGTAGATTTACCAGGTACAAAAAAGAGTCCCAAATATTTACCTCAGGAAGGGAGAAATGAAGCACCAGAGAGTGACTATTTAGACTGACAGCCTCGTCAGCTGTAGGATATTTTCATTTTCATTACAGCACTTGATTAAACAATCAAACTGCTGTGAACTCCCAATACTTTATTATTAAAGGATACTTACTGCTGAGTTTGCTGCATATTAAAAGCCTATTTGCTGCCAAGCTAGAAACTGATAAAAAAATAACAACCAAATAATCTATACTAATACTCATGCACTGCTTTCTCCTCTCACACTGGGACCAGAACATCCCATTAATATGAGGAATCACTTCACACTGCCTACGTTATTTCACACAGCATCAGGGCAGCCACTGTGTGTCACTGTTACCCACTGAAAGTTGTAACAAAGCAATACTGAAGTGTGGGTGGCTGGGTTTTTTTCTTAGAAGAAAAGGCTGTACCTTAAAATGAATTTCCACCCCCACCGCTGCGAAAGGAGGATTAAAACATAGCAAGATACCAACTTTCTGGGTCCTATAACCTGAAGGACAGTCATGGCAGTTAGAAACGTTTTTAGGAGAATTTAGGCAAATTAAGAAAGTCAAGGTATCCAAGACAAGCCACTCTCATGTTTTGTGGACTTTGTGGTAGATTTGAGGAAAGAAAAGAGACCCTATGAACAACAGCACGCAGAGCCAGTAGGTTAAGCCCATAAGTACTATCAAAACCAAACAAAACCACAACAATTTTGCTCTGTGGCTCCACTGACAGTTAATTCAGAATATTTCACCTGCATTACCTCAAAGAGCAAGTCCTCCAAGGAAACAGGATCCATTTTGCTGTACGTCTTCCACAAATCAACGCTGACATCCATTAGCTGAAAAAAAAGATTTTAAACACACTTCTGTGAAAACCACCACGAGGAACACCCCAGATTCAGGTCTAAGCCGTGCTGAAGCAGACCTGCAGCTGACTGCCCAGTCTAACAACTCCTCCTTAACTCTGAATGCAGAGATATTTTTACACTACTGGTTGTAAAAGAATTGACCAGATAGATGCAAGTGTTGTGGGTGCTGCAGAGACTCGTCTCCTCAAGAGAAGGTTTAAAGTTTGTGCAAAGGTTTTGCTCGCATCTTTCAAACTGATTATTTCACAAAGTTCTTTTCAAGTTAACAGCAAAGAGGAGTCTCAGCTGGTGCAAGCCAAAAGGTAGTAGTGTTGGGGGATATGGTCTGGGGAGAACTTGTAGAGTAGGGTTAACGGTTGGACACAATGATCCCAAGGGTATTTTCCAACCTAATCTCTATGATTCTGTGAAAGATCAGTTTGCTGAGACAAGAAGCACTTCATGATCTTAAAGATCTTCTCCAGCTTTGAGGATTCTGTGATTCTCGAGGATTCTAAGAAGCAGATTCCAAGGTTACTCATCCCATACACCCAGCCATTTCTTGCTGTAAGCGTAATGTAAATTTAGGCTAAGCTAATTTAACTTAGCAATTAGCAATACCCTCTTCCACATCCTAAGATGATGCCTCTGAGAACACTACTCCAAAATATCTTTGTAAAGGACACTTTCACCTGAGTAATTTCTGCATTTACACGGTTCTTCACCGCTGATTTAATTACAGTTATTCTGGTTACTTGTGTTATTAGACACGGCAAAAAAATGATTTCCCAGATGTCACTTCCATTCACCTATCACGTTCTCTGGATTACAGTAACCCTGAGCAACTCTGACTTGTGTAGTAAGAGAACAACTGCCCTTAAAACACTGAAAAAAAAGTTAGAGACCAGGTTGGACGGGGCTTTGAGTAACCTGCTCTAGTGGGAGGTGTCCCTGCCCACGGCAGGGGGTGTGAAATGAGATGTTCTTGAAGGTCCCTTCCAACCCAAACCATTCTGTGATTCTATGTTCATTAGATTATCTTCAAATCTAACAGCATAGAACATACAGCAGAGGGGAAGTCAGTATGAAGAGCTAAAAATGCACCAAGAACATCCTCTTTTGATAAAGGCAGAAGCATTTTCATTTATAGCTCATTTACAGTGATCCCAAATGTTACTTCCCCCACAGATTGGTTTATCCACCCTTCTGTGACATACAGCAGCTGCCCAACAGATAACCACGCATAACAGTTACCTAAAAAGTTAAGAATGCCACTTCCCACTTGAAATCCCCTTATGACTTTAAGGAGGAAGAAAGCAAGAACTCAAGTTGGAACTGGCTGAACTGCCAGAGCTGAACTGGAACTGGCTGAGTCGCCAGCTAACTCTTGTTAAAAAAGATCCTGAGAATTTTTGTCGCTGCTTTTTAACTCTGCAAGAGAACTGTAAAGACACCATCAACTCCCACGGAGAAACAGGAGAGACTCTGGCTTTACAAAGTCATTGCCACACTGTGCCTTCACAGTTTGGGGGGTGTTCAGCCTGGAGAAGAGAAGGCTCCAGGGAGACCTTCTAGAGGCCTTCTGGGACTTCAAGGGGCCTGGCAGAAAGATGGGGACAGACTTTTGAACAGAGCCTGTTGGGACAGGACAAAGATGATGGTTTGAAACTAAAAGAGGGAGATTTAAGCTGGAGAGAAGGAGGACATTTTTGACACTGAGGGTGGTGAGAGCCTGGCCCAGGCTGCCCAGAGAGGTGGTGGCTGCCCCATCCCTGGCACCATCCCAGGTGGGGTTGGCCGGGGCTCTGAGCACCCTGCTCTAGTTGCAGATGTCCCTGCTCCCTGCAGGGGGGTTGGACTGGATGAGCTTGAAAGGTCCCTCCCCACCCAAACCATGTCATGATTCTGTGATTCTATGGTTCTAAATCACCCGTGATAAAGGACCTTCAAACAAGCAGACTGTATCCACATAGAGAGTGACTTGAAACCACAGAGAATAAAGGAAATAAGAACTAAAAGGGAAAATGTCAACCTGAGGAAGTGAGAGGGCTGCAAAACAGGTTGCACAGGTAACACTGTGAGAACTCTGAGCCTAGAGATGAAGTGAATCAGGATGGGAGTACTACCATCCGGGTCATGCAGAGGAGAGGGGAGGTGAATGAGACGATGACCTGACTTCCACGACATCTACCAACAGCAAAATGCTACGGCCTTAAAACTTTCTAGGAGTGTGATGGGAATCTGTGCTGAAGCCTCACGACTACAAAACCTGGCCCGGGGCTGTCGAGACACTCAAGAAACAGAAGTGACTTAAGGAGCCACGGTACCTGTCGAACAGTCCATTTGGATCAAGTGCGAGTCACTGTCAGGTTTCATTTTTTTAGCACTGGTCTCTGAGGTAGACGTGACAAGTAAGTTTGTAGAGGAAAAATAGGGTGGCTGCACGGAGCTCTGATCCATACAGTCCATTTTCCTTTTCAGAGAAGACATTGTTACGGAAGAAGGGACGAGCATGTCAGAGGCGTGAGCCCTCCCGAGCAGGTTGGTGCCAGGGATGCTGTGCTGGAGCAGGAAGTGGTCTATCCTGGCCTTCAGGGTAGGGTGAGGTAGGGGCTGCGAGTGCTGGCTGAAGGCCACCCCAGTGAAGGGATCACTGGGTACCCTGCCCCAAGACGCTTCACTCCGGTTGCATTTTTCCAAGGTGGTTTGGTCGATCACCTTCCCGGAGGGCAGGAGCATGGGGAAGGTCATGATCTCCAGAGTGATGGGGTCCAGGAATTCTTCGGGGATGTCTTGGACAACGTCCACCAGCTTGCGGAGGGTCTGCTGCTCGCTGTCGTTGGCGCTGAAGGGCACGCAGTCGCTTTCCATAGGCGTCCAGAGCTCTGGCTTGAGGCTGCTGACATCCTGGGCGAGGAACTGGGAGGCCACCTGAAAGACGCCCTCGATCACCTCCTGAGGACACGACTTGGCAGGCTGGCCCCACACCTCCAGCCTCTTAATGCAAGGCAGGCCACCTCCGGCCACGTGGGTGATGCAGATTTTTAGGTGAGACACGTTGCTCAGCGAGGAGGGTCCTTTGTTCCAGAGGTCTTGAGATGCAGAGCCAGGGTAGGAGAAGACATTTTCCATCTGATGGAAGGGAGGCCTCGGCTTGAAGCCTCTGTGGCCGAATGTCACTTTGCTTTGATTTTTTAAGACAGCTTTGCCCACCAGCGTGAAAGTGTCTTTGTCCGACACAGGCTGACCGGCCAGACCTGAGAACTGACCCTCGGGGCTCTGCCAGGAGGTTTTATTGCATGAGGTAGAGGTGTAAACTTCGAGCCCAGAGAAGGTTTGGTATCCCCCGGAGGAGATGTCGATATTAATCCTGCAGATCTCAATGTTGAAGGGAAAGGAGATCGTGACGTGGACCGGAGGTTTGATAAAGTATTCGCTGCGGAAACCGCGGTTTCTCCTGGCGAGGTCTTCGGAGATCAGATTCTCCACTTCGTAACCATCAGCAGAAATCTGCATTTCAGGAGAAAATGGGATTTAATTCAAAGCAAAAAAAAAAGAAAAGGAAACAAATTTCACAAGCACTTGTGTAGATTCTCAAGATGACATCAACTAGGAACCGAGGCTGTGGTTTGAGACCACGCAGGAGATCCCTGATGCTGAGGTGGAGCAGACCCACTCCCACCTTTCTCCAGCCACGTGGTCCCACCCTCTGTTACCTGGCCAGCCACTTGCAGAGCTGATTTAAGTGCAAAAAGAGTGGAAAATTACAGGTGCTTTGTGGTTTTGGCTGGGTCAGAGAAGTAAATCAAGGGGGAGAGAGAGGCTGGGAGCAGAGTGTGTGTGGAAGGGGGGAGAAGATGGGAGTCTCCTTCCTTCAACAATGGTGAAATGTTATGTCAGCTTACCCTGCCCTGTGAGAATGTACCAGAACCGTGCAGTTAGAGCATCCCAGAGAAACTTCTGGAGGTCATCTAGCCATGGCCTTCTCCTGCTCTGGGATTAACCCCATCTCCCCAAGGGAGACCAATCTAACCAGGCTGGGTCCCACCCGACGATGTCTCCCAGAAGATGCAATCCCATTTCTGGTCTGATCAGGGGCAGGCTGGCTCTGCCCATTGCTGTTCCTGGAAGCCCTGGGGCCTCAGGAATCTGCAGCACTTGTTAAGTGAACAAAATAGTTGTTTATTCCACCTGCTTAATATGGTCACTCTACACCCCCCTGAGCACAATGATCACACCAAACCTCGTGGCTGGGTCTCTCTCTCCACACCCCACCCAGAGGGACAGCCACACCTGTACCAAGGCTTTTACAGCACAAAACTGACACATCTGAGACTTTCAGGGAAGACATTTTTCCTCAAGTCCAACCTAAACCTCCCCTGGGGCAACTTGAGACCATTTCTTGTCCCGTGGCTTGTTCCTTGGGAGCAGAGACCAACCCCCCCTGGCTTCAACCTCCTGTCAAGGAGCTGTCGAGAGCCAGGTCGTCTCCCCTGAGCCTCCTTTTCTCCAGGCTCAACAAGCCCAGGTCCCTCAGCTGCTCCTCACCACCCTTGTGCTCCAGCCCCTTCCCCAGCTCCGTTGCCCTTCTCTGGCCACGCTCCAGCCCCTCCATGTCCTGCTGGGAGTGAGGGGCCCAAAACTGACCCCAGAATTCGAGGGGCAGCCTCCCCAGTGCCCAGTCCAGGGGGACAATCCCTGCCCTGGTCCTGCTGGCCACACTGGTGCTGACACAGCCAGGGTGCTGGTGGCCTTCTTGGCCACCTGGGCACACACTGGCTCATTTCCAGCCAGACCAACACCCCCAGGTTCTTCTCCTCTGGGCACTTTCCAGGCGCTCTGCCCCAGCCTGAAGCATTGCAGGGGGGAGTTGTGTTGAAGAGTAACTTCTGGGAAATCTCTCAATACTGTTTTTTCAAAGTACTGAGCCTTCAGCTCCACCTTATCTTCCCATGTGCTGCAGCTCCCCAGCACCCAGATACAGGTTCTCTTAGTGCTCACACATCTATGGCTCAAGACTGAATCACAAAAGTGGAAGGGGAAACAGAAGCCCAGATTCCCAACCTCAGTTCACAAAACCTCCTTGCAGGGAATGGCAGGAGCCTAGTGAGCAAAACCCACCCATATCACAATCCTCCCACCTCACTGCAAAATGATTTTAATTGACAAAAGTGCTCTCAGCTCTGCAGACCAAAGAGCCTACTCTTGACCTGCGACTGTCCCCAGTGCTTCTGCTGCCAGTGGACATACTAAAAGTGTTCAAATCCCTCTCTGAACCAGCCAGACCACACAAAATGACAGGAGTTTGCTGTGTGTTGCCTTTGCTTTCTTTTCTCAGGAAAGCCTGGCACAGCCAGCCAAAAAACCAGCCTTCCAGAAACACCAGTAATGCTTAGAGATGAGCACTGAACAAGCCCTCCCCAGCCCCAACCAGCCCAACATGCCCCTGCCACCTAACCCTGCCATCCCTCCAGCTCCCCAAAACCCAACATCTTGTGGTTAGTTTACCTTGTTGCAGTGAATTCTTGGCTTGAACTGGGGGAGACAGACGTTTATTACCATCTTGGCAGTTGGGGGGAAGTCACTTTCTGAGCATCAGATTCAGCTTGTAAAAGAAAAGAAATAAAACCAGACAAAATAAAGAAAGTGAGCAGTGAAGGGTTCTCATCTTTTGGAGACTTGTATGAATTGGTAGTTCCCAAAATGCAGCTCAGAGCTGAGTCCTGGAGGTGGAGATGGTGATGGTATGAACTCAAATGACATTCCTTTGAGCAGGACCTGTTGGGACAGGACAAGGGGTGATGGTTTGAAACTCAAAGAGGGAGATTCAGACTGGAGAGAAGGGAGAGATTTGTGACACTGAGGGTGGTGAGAGCCTGGCCCAGGCTGCCCAGAGAGGTGGTGGCTGCCCATCCCTGGCACCATGTCAGGGGAGGCTGGCTGGGGCTCCGAGAACCCTGCTCCAGTTACAGATGTCCCTGCTCCCTGCAGGGGGGTTGGATTCTGTGACCTCTAAAGGTCCCTTCCCACCCAAACCCATCTGTGATTCTACAATTAATAGCAGAGCCAAGTCCCGGGCTCCAGCAGGCAGAGCGAGCGGTCCCTGCCATCTATCAGCTCTTCAGAACTAGCCGGGCTCCGCAGACTCTGCTGCGTGACTAGTTTCCACTCCTCCTGTCCTAGTGACACACATTAAAACACATGAAGTGTCTTTGAAGTCACTTACCAGAATGTGTCCTTAAGTGCCCTGTTAGCGCATCCCTCCTCTGGCAGGCATAGCTGCAAAGATGACATTTAAAAGGTTTTTCCCCTGTATGTAGTTTAATGTGGCGGAGGAGGTTACCCTTCTGAGTAAAGGAAGCTCCGCACTGATTACACTGGAATGGCCGTTCACCTTAAAATGACATACAAAAAAGGACATTTAATGGTTACGTGGGTATCATGCCATCCTCACACCCTTTCCTTTCCTTTCGGGGAGAGAATGAGATACTGGATCAGTTCCTATCTACAGAAACACAAGCAGCTCTTCCGCTGGCTTCAGTGGGAGTTACACAGCTCTGCTGGCAGAGCTTCTTGTAACAGACGCACGACTACGGAAAGCGCTGTGTGGTTCTTCCATGGAAATAAGTGTTCTGGAGGAGGCTGATTCCAACAAGCTATCAATTTTTATTAAAAAAAAACCAAACCAAACCAAAACCAAAAACCCAAAACCCCAAAACTAAACACTTTTTCTTTAAAAACCTCTCACCTTACTGCAGGTCAAAACCTGAGATGCTCATTGGTTTATTGCCAAAGTGCAGCACAAAGAGAAATACGTGTGCAGGCTGGAAATGGCAGCACAAAACCAATCTGACTTGTGTTTTGTGGCTGAAATACTTAAATGACCGAGTGCCTTTCATCCAAAGTTCTTAACACGCCTCGCAAACACGCTTTGCCAACATTCGATGCCAGTAAGAAGAAAGGTGGGCAAAGTGAGGCACAGAAAAGGGAGGAACTTGCTAGAAATCACATGTGGCATTAAGGACAGAACAAGGAAATCCTGACGTTGGTATCTTTGTTTAAAATGAGTAGTCTAAGTTAGAAATTACTATCCTTTCAGTATTCAGCTCTTAGAATAATAATGTAGGGATATTTACCAGTGTGGCTACGCTTATGAACCATCAAGACATTGAGGCTAATGCAGGCTAATCCACAGATATCACAGTTCATTTTTCCACTAGCTGGCCTGACGTTGTCATATGAACCAGCGTGTCTTTCCAGTTTAATGCTCTCATAGTCATTATATTCTCTGGGATAGGTGTAAGGCACATCAGATTCTTCTGGGTTTTCCATAGGCTCTGAATTTAAAGCACTCTCCTCTCTTTCACTGTATTCACCTTTCACTTTAACCACATCATCTGCAGGTAAAACAAAGCACAAAAGTGAAAAAGAAATGCTCATCTTAGGCACAGTGAAGTAGCTCAGAAAACAACCCACCAAAAATGACAGAGAATTATTATCAATCTTCCTAAGAGTTTTACTTTAACACCCAAAGAGGAAGCAATGCAGTTGAGACAGGAATCTTCATAGGTCGTGTACATTTAACAATACTCACTGTGAGATAACTGTCATAAATATTGACCTGCCTGAGAATTACCTTTGATGGATAATTTCTGTCTACAGATTATGGAAGCACAGTGCAGCACAAACTTCTGCAATCACAAGGAACTAGGAGGGATTCCAAAGCAAATGCTAATTCCCACAACTCACAATGAGCCCACAGAAATTGGTTCAGGTTGTTCCCGTGAACTGGAAATATAGAAAGACTCAAAATAAAAAGGACACTACTATCTTCCCGTGGAACTTCTTGGTGCTTGAAACGTGCCTAAGAAACACTTCTGATCCAGTGTAAGACTTCCCGTGCTCCCAGGGTGGAGGTTCCCATTGGTTAATCCTAATCAATAAACCTCATTTTCACCGGCGAATTGCAATTTTTATCCAAAGATCTCAAATGCATGTGGAGCATCCGATCATAGCCTTGGAGCACGAGGTTACTGCTGAGCAGAACTCGCAGAGGCAAAGATTTCCTGTGTCCTAGAAGGGCTGCCCAAAGTCGTACTGCGAGTACGTGACAAAGAACCCAAAGGCTCCTCGAGATCAGCGCCCACGGCCTTTGAACAGGCTCCTGGACCTGGAGCCACGTTCGGAGAAAACCAGCGACGCTGCCCTGAAGAGGCACAACTTCATGACAAGAGGAGCAGGTAACAAGTAGCCAGTAATTTACTAACAGTAATGTGCCTGCTTAGAAATATAAGCAAATGGGTCACACTACAGAAACAGCTGATGATTCCCAACTTATGCTGCTGAATTTCCTCTCCGCTATTAACTCCAGTGCTACCAGCACTCGCATCTAAATCCTTCTCAATCGACAGGGCAGCTTTTTCCTGCTTGAAGCCAACTCTTCCACCTAGACCAGAGCCAGGCTATGGCTGAAACTGGAGTTATGCCTCAAGCTACCAAGTGAAGAAAAGCACTAAGAGATAAAATAGAGTTTCCTGTTTGAAAGTGTTGCTCCCCTGGCCACCTGCTCCTCTCTCAGACCGAGGGTTAGTCAGTCAAATGTGGCACTCGATCACTTGTCCTTTCTCCAAAGTGCAGAACGTGGACTGCTGAATATGTATTAGCTCTGGTTCTGAGTAATAAACCACATCAAATGCTGAGAACAAACAATGGCTGACAGCAAGAATGAGGTGGCAACATAAAAGCAGCACTGAAAAATAAATACTTTCACAAAATCAACATTTTCAGCTACATCTCAGTGATAAAACCACTTCTCCATCCTAAATGTGTGCGCTAAGCCCAACCAAACTGACCGACTTTGGGTCGGAGTGAGGTGGAAGAAACAAGCGGGTGATAAATTCTTCATCCCACGTGAGAATCCGCAGTAGTTTGGAAAACTCCACAATTCCTCCTGGGGCTTTCCCTAGACGATGACATCGCCAGAAGGATGGTTTTTCCCCCATATCATGTGGTTTCATCCCATCTACCCTAAAAGTGTTTTCCAGTCTGGTATCGAGATCAACTGCCCTGGTCCCAGGAGAGCTGAGACAGCTTTGGGTGCTTGCTCAGAGCTCTGGATTCACCTACAGATGGGCCATTTCCCTCTGCACCACCTCCAGTACCAGCTCTGGTGTCGCATTCCAGGGCTTTCTACTGCCACCGTAACAGCTTCCAAAAAGAGCTCTGGCTTGGGTGGTGGTGGCCCCCCCCCCCCCAAAAGGAAGCAGCTCCAAAATAATTTGCTACATCCTGCTCAGCATGGTAGAAGGAAGCACACGCTGCAGCTGCACCTTGTTGGTAGTTTCAGAAACAATTTCAATTCCCACTTTCTACTCAACGTCTCACCTTTTGTCCGCACCAAATGCAATTGCTGAGCAGCGGAGGATGAGTTGTAACCTCCAACTGAGATGACCTCCCTACCGTTTTCTACTGTTTCTCACCACAAGTTCACGGCTCACAGCTTTTCACTCTTCTACAGAGTTCTGCCAGTGTTCATGTAGCACAGCGCGAACCAGTTTGAGTTCCCCATGGCAAGCACTTGCTGACTGGCACAAACTGGGCAAACCATCCTATGGTTCCGCCGTGGAAAATAAGCACCTCTGCATTTTCCACACGCATGCTGACTGCTTGTTTTCTTACAGGAACAGAGAGGGATGCACCTGAATTCTGACCAAGGCTTTTCCACCACCGCCTCCCCCCAGACGTCACCACCACTCCAGCTGCCTGGGACATCCCACCAAAGCTTTGCAGTTTACATGTAGGCACCTGAAGAACCTCGACGGAAAAATTCACCTTCCGAGCACCGAGAACAGCAGAAGCCGCTAGAGAATTTTTTTTTTTTAACCAAATGAATGTTAGAAGGGTTGGAATTTTTCTGTGCTAACGCACTGGTTATTGTTTAGAGTCTACTCTGCCTTTCTGCCAGTGATAGAGAGGAAGCTTTGGCACAAAGCAATCTGAGGAAAAGACAGCTTGGGGCAGCTCAGCTGAAAGTTCACCAGTGGCTGCAGGGGTCTGAAGCAACCCAGCCCCTTTTTTAGCCCTGACACTTGCTCTGTGTGCTGGCAGGCAAGGGGAACACTGCGAGGTTTATATCAGCCACTTAAAAATCATATCAAGGCATTTTAGTGAGATCAGAGAGTTTCCAAGCTGGCTTAACTTAACTGGGAGGAAGGCGGCTTCAAATTCACGTAGAAAAGGGAAATTTAACTGAGGAAAAAAACAATTATCCCTAACAATGCTTACAAAGCTCCCCCAGTTGAAAAGAAAAAAAAAAAAAGTGCTATCATCTCTTCTATGCTCAGGAGTGTGAAGTGGTTGTACAAGGAAAATCCATCCATGGTGTCCAGCCCAGGTGACTATTTTTTCTCGAGGCAGCTCACGAAGGTATTATTTGCTGCAGAACAAAACGTGGTAGGTTTTACACAACAAAGTACCAGCGTGATGAGTTAAGGCTGATGCACAGGGTTTCATTTCCTGGGGAGATGATGACAAGATGAAAGACATAGTCCAGAGTAATATTTTTGTTTCACCTGAAACGCTGTAAAAACAATGGGTTCTGGAAAAACTCCAAAATAAAGCTGCGGTGGCAACTTCAGACTGAGTCACCACATGAACTGTGCTTGTGTTTGTTCTGTAAAATGCATGAATTAAAAATAAGAAGTCAACAGCAGCAAACAATGAGGACAAGCTGGAGCGATACCTCAACTACTGGCTCTAGGAGGGAGTCTCAGAAGGAAAAGCCCCTCCAACTGCTACATTTAATCCAACCTTAGCATCAGATAAAGAGGAAAGAAGGTAAGTTTTGTACTGTTGTTAAGCAAAGTTTACCAGCAGCATTACGAAGAGCACAAAGAATAAAACCCAGCAGCTATTAGAGACAACGGCACAAAAGGGTGATGTCGCTCAAGTGTTTTACAAGGAGCGGGGTCATAATCGTGAAATCCTCAGCACATGCAAAAAGTCAACTGGATAACAAAGAAACTTAATCATCTTAATGTGGCGTTTTAATGACGCTGCTGATTTGCTATGCCAATTCCAGGATAATGAGCCCCTAATGCTACAGATGTTCAGCCAGACTAAAGAGAAAAAAAATAAAAGCAAGAAAAAAAAAAAAAAAAAGCTTTTCTGGTATGCCATTTCCTAACTATCCAATTAAATAAATTGTGAGAGCATATAAATAGTTTACCAGGTTTTGACAGCTGTTAATAGGATTCAGATGCTGAAGAACAAGAAGGGAGCTTATCCGTGTGCACATCGAAGGCTTCCCGTGACTACCTGGGTTTGACAGGTATAAACTGATGATTCATCACCGTTATCTCCGCAAACTGTCCCCAGCAATGGCAGTGGAAAGCCCAAACCCAGCACAAACATGCCTGAGTCGGTCCCCTCCCAGAATGTGAGATTCCTTTACCTGAACCGGCTCGAAAGAGAACAGGCGTACGCGGTGAAACTGAGAAAGGCAGCAGAGTTTCCAAATTTAGAGTCAGAATCCTGCCTGTTTGTGAAAAACAGCTCTACAGTGGAATTAACGCGCTGCGGGGGAAGAGCGGTCATCAATTAAAACCACTCGTATTCCTTAATGAACAGAGAGCTTTGCAGCACATCCCATCAAACTTAGAAACCGAGGAAAAAAGGAATTCAAATCAATGCTATACCTGAGTTGGTTTCCTTAAATAGCAAGAAGAAAACAATGGACAGACATGTAAAAACCATGACGCAGATTGGAACTTTGGGGTCTGAGTAACGGGGAATTATAAAATGCTAGCAACATGGGATTATTTTCTCTTCTTTATAGAGGAGTCAGACAGAGAGAAGGGAACTTCTCTCCATGTCTGTCCCCAGCACCACGGCAGGTATCAGTCTGAGAGAAGGGACAGGAGTCGAGGTGTCTTTGGCCCTGGCTTTGTTTCCCCATCACACACTCCCTGGCTCCACACAGCAGCGATGCTCCTCCTGACAAAGGGAGGAGAGATCCCCTCGAAGCGGTGTCAGCTCTCGGCTGGCCAACAGTGGAACAGACCCGAAGATGTAGCGACAATAAACACAGGACGTGTCCCATCCAGGCGTCCCCGCAGCCAAGGTGCCCTTTTTGTGTCACCACAGCCAAAGCAGAATCTTCTGCACTAAAAATCCTGCGTCCTGCATTCACTACTTTCATTCTCTCCACAGATTTAACTTCTTTGACTTGCTAGAAATTACTTAACGGACATATTGGCTTTGATTTGATTTTATCTTTGTGCCTTCCAGTATTTCCTCAGCAACGCTCGTTCAGAATCCGCTTGTGTACAAAGCCAAGCACCTCTTGTCTAGCCAGTGTACAAAGCCAACCCGGGTGGTAATTCCTGACTGAGCCAGGGCCGTGTGCACCTGGTGGAAATTTCACTGCTAAAAATAGGAGAGAAACTTTCATCATTGCCCTCTGTGGAGTCCCCGCTCTGCGGTGATGAGCTTCCTTGTTTTTATTGTGACTTGAAACAAAAATAGAAACAAATCCAATTGAAATGCAGCACTGAGGATTGGAAAGGGAAAAAAAAAACCAAACAACAAACCCAACAACAAAACCAAAACAAATGACAAACAACCCCACAAACAAACCAGGCATCATTTTCCAAGCACTTGGATGTGTATTTTCTACTTCATTAATATCAGTGTCTATCATTAAAACACAGTATAATTTATCAAGTTGTATAATTAATTATGGGAAGAAAAACAAAACAAAACCAAGCAAAAAAAAAAAAAGAGAGAGGGAAGAGGAGAGGGGAGAGGAGAGGGGAGAGGAGAGGGGAGAGGAAGAACAAACAGCAAAAAGCCACAAACAAACAAAGACTCGAACAACAAACATCATCTCCAAGCTCACACAAGCCAGGAAACCTGAGTTACATAGCTGGTTCTTAAAGCATTTTATTGAAATACAAGGATTTTTCTCAAAAAGGCGTATAAATCTCTGTGTACATCTCTAATTTCACACCTGGTATTTCCCATCTACTGCCAATTTCTACCTAATAATAATCTAGTCGGGGGGAGGGGTTAGGAATTTCCTTCAAAAGATTTCCAAAATATCTTGAAGTTCTGCTAAGAAACAGGGAGGAAGGACAAACGTTATCCAGAGCTGAGCGCTACCAAAGCTGGAGGGAGACAGAACGATGCCCAACACCACCAGGCAGCACCAGGCCAGGGGTGAGGGGAGGAAATGGAAAATAATGTGATTAACTGACACTACAAACAGGAGCTAGGAAAGCAGAATGTTATTAACTGAAATAATACGACTTGGGGGGTAGAAATCTATGGTCAGTACTATGTGAAAACTATCACAGGATTTTAATTTTAGAGGTTTTTTTAATTAAAAGAAGTGTCCCTAGCTCGCCGTGGTTCCTCAACTACCTGTACCCCCAGTGCTGCCCAGGGGCACAGAGGATCAGGGGGACACCATCCCACATAGCCCTGGGCTGACAGCACCCGGCTTGTCCAGAGCCCGTCCTGGATGAGTTTTGTTTTGTTTATGACACTTGTTAACATCAGCCTTCCTTTCTTAATGTCTTTAAAGTGTCCCTCTTAAAAAAAAAAAACAAAAACAAGACCAAAAAACCCCATAAAGAACCCAGAAAAAGCCAAAGCTGTATGAGCTCTTCCTTCAGTTACAGAGAACAGCTCTAAAATCACAATTCCTAAAGTCCAGAAAGGCAGATACAATCACAACCGTTAAATCAGACTTCAATTAGACAGTTAATCAGAGAACATCTGGACCCAACAGTCAGACTGAAAAAGGCCACATGTTAAATTCAGATAATCACCTTCATTAGTTATATCAAGGGACCTATTACTAATATGACCACTCAGGCATGATCGTCGCTGGTCAACTGCTCTTTCAAATGAACTTCCAATCTGAGAAGTTGAAAGTGGAGCTTCATTGAGTCTTTTTAACTCATCTCCCAAACGCCTTTCTTATAATGCAATGTACTCTCGTGTTGGATACTAGAAAAAGAGAATAAAATTCTATGAAAAACAGGGAAATCTGTGATAAGCACCAGTGGAATTTTAACACCTATCAACTGAAGACAGGAGCTTGCTTAAGATGTTGCTCAAAAACCTTGAAGACCATCATCTTCACAGAACTCAGTGTAATGATGTCCTTCAATTATAAAAACATTTCCAGCAGTAAACAACATAGATTCTGAGATGGGACTATTCTGTTAACTGGCCTGTGCAGCAGATGCCCAGAACAGCCCAGCCCCTCTCCCAGAGGTGGTGCTCCCGCAGCAGAAGCGGTCGGTGTGTCTGACACCCTTGGCAGGAGAGGTGCAGCAACAGGTGGTTCAACAAGAAGGGATGGAACCGAGCTCTCAGTTCAATAAAGTTCATGAAAGTTTGTGTGAGGAAAACCAGGGATGGGAACTGGAGCACCCAAACGCCGTGTGATGGGACACGGTGCCAAGAACACAGCAAAGCTACCCCTGAGGTACCAGGAGTAACACAGAGTGTCCAGCACACAGGACAAACTTAGCAGAATGCAGCTCCAAGCCAGCCAGCAACAAGAGGCAAGCCCACTGGGAACTGAGCTTCAGCAATTCCAGCACTCATGGAACTATTTGCTGCACTTCAGCAAAGCCTGGAGTCTTGTGGAATTATTTCTGCGTTCCGATGCCTCTCCAGCAGCACCAACAGGAGAAAACCTGCCCCATCAACCCACCTATTTTGTGCCAAAGCAACAGCCTAGTTTGGGGGCAAAATGTGAGTCAACTTAATGAAGTGATTTCCTTTCCACAAACCCCTAACTTCTAAAAATGGACCGTTTTCTACAATGACATGTGATTTGAGTTCCTAGGGCCGTTTTCTTCATCTTCACTTATTTCCTGCTTGGGGGGGTGGGGAGGGAACACACAGCTCATCTACCCTGGACTAGAGGTTACTTCGATGCCAAAGGAATAAATACTTCTCTCACCTTTAAATTCTTTTGTATGAATCCAAGATACACAAACAAAGAAAAAAGCAGCTTAGGAGTTAGGGAAGGGAGTCCATTATCTATCGACTAAGACTGTGCATCCACCCTCCTTCCAGACCCCGCCTCGTCTGGCAGCCCCGCTGTCTCAAAAGCAAATTCTATCTTCTGCTAACTATAATGGGTCAATTAGAACAAGAAATAGCTGTGCTTTCCTGTTTATGTCAATGCAATCAGAATATCTGAGCTCCTACATCAGCCCTGGGTGCTCCAGGCTACCCGCTGTGCAGGGTAGTCCAAGCTGATGTCAACCATTTCTAGGATGTGGTGACACAACCACCGGTGCTGATGTCACCGAACGTGCTTGGCAGCATTCCTGCTGCTGACAGCACCAGCGAAAACAAAGCCAAGAGGATCTGCTGTTGAAAACGTTCAGATGTGACTTTCAGTTCATTCCTCGCCACCAAAGCAGAGAGACCCGACACAGGACACAGTCAAGCAGCACCAAGTCCTTGCCTGGTTTTGACACGTACAGAAATCCCCAGTTAAGTGAACTTGTGCAGCGCGGCACTGCTGATGTTGTGAGATAACCCCTGAGTCCCATGAGCGGCAGGGCTCGATCGGGGCTTGGGAGATGTAATATTCTGATAAAAAACGGCACTTCCTTTTCGAGCAGATAAGTGCCTGTGCTCGCAGCACCGCTGGAACCTCAGTACGCGCCTCGGCGAGGGTTTGTCATCCTCTCCTGTCTCACTCCAGCCTTTTAACCGACCCCTGTCACGCACCGAGATGCAGCAGCGAGCATCCATAAACCGCAAGCGTGGCTTCCATTTCTTTTTCTTTCACAACTCTGAAAGCTCGCTAAAATTCAGGACACCCAAAACACTCTCTGCCTCTAGAGGTGAGGGAACGGAGGCTGAACTCACCGCCCGGCCTCGGCTGCAACTCCCAGAGGGGAGAACGTGGCTTTTGAAAATTGCATTTTGAAATTCAGGACGTTTCAACTTTGGCCACCAAAAGCAAGCGTGTACACACATAAACGAGGGAAATTAAGCGCTTCCTCCCCTCTCTGTCTCATCGCTCGTCTCTGCTCAGACCAGACACAGGAAGCACCATGGGAACAGCGTATTTTTATGGTTGCAGGCGAGCACACACCATGTGCACCACAGCATGCAGCCGCCATTCCCTTGAGGCAAAGAAAAAAAAAAGGGGTTTTCTTTCTTTCTTTTTTTTTTTTCTTTTCTCGTTCTCCTCCATCAAGCTTTTAATGAACACATTACTGTAGCCTTCTGCTTGTTTGCCCCATATTTAGCAACCCTTTCCAAAGGGGTGTATAATAGAACAGGTTGAATTGTTTTCACGGGGCAGCCTCTCACCTTCATCAGTTGTGACACAGACAGAACCAGCGTCGGCCAGCGCGTCTGCACGTGCTCAGAGAAACACTCACAGCAGAATCAGATGATTAAAAAGACAAAATATAACTGTTATTTTTCAGAATGCAGTCTCTACTTTACCTCCTGCTTCTTCACCAGACTGATTGTGGTCCTTCATGTCTTCTGCACTATCCATACTTTCCATTTCCTGGGATTTGTTCAGATTACACTCTGCCAAAACCTCCTGTCCTTCTGGGGAAAAAAAAATAAAAGAAAAACAAAAAACAAAAAAATCACCAATAATTAAGTATTTATTCTCCAAGAATGCTTCCAGGTGATTACCTCAAAGCATCTGCAGACTCCCAATATTGCTCACAACGTTCTTCCTAGCTGCAGCTTGCAGAAGAGATTTGCTTCCCAAAGCCCCACACAAACTCTCAGGCAGTGCACACCTTTAACCCAGCCTGAAGCTTTTGCTCTGATTTAACTATTCTGGAGGCTGTTCCAAATGACAAGGAAAGAGGAATAATAATCCAGTAGACGTAGCTCTGACTATCAGATGTGTTCTGACAGCTGCTGCAAGCAGGTGAGCGAGCAGGGTCTTCAGGGCAGGGAAAAGGAATCACAGCTCTACTTTGTTCATTTGGGCAAAATATTAATCATTCTGGCCCCAGGCCAGGAATCGGCTTGAGCGCGTTTAGTCGGAAGCCTCTCTGAACCCAGTTGCACTTCTCTGCCGATTTCACAAATGGCTCTTTAAACATCAACATTATCAGAGGGTTTTCTGCTGATCCTGGTGGCAGCAGCAGGTCCTAGAAACCCAAACCTCTCTTCTCTGAAATAAAGTCAAAATTTTAACTACAGCAAAAGTTATTTGGGTGAAGTTTTTCAAATAAAGCCTCTATCATAAACCCCATAATATCGGCTAATTCGATATTAAGTGTGTTTCTGTAAATTCCAGGTCAGTATTTTGTTTTCAAAACTGACAGTGTTTTCCTTTAACATTCCTGTGAATATCTGAAGTCCACAGCAGCACTGTGAAACAGCTGTTCAAATTGTTTAGCTTATTAACAGTTGGACAGTAGGACACCCACACACACCTCCCCAGATCCTTCTCAAGCTAAAACTTACACTGGGTCTGAAAAAAAGTTTCATTTTTTTGATTAACAAGAAAGTAAACACTTGTCCAACTCAAACCAGAGGTTTGGTTTTGTATTTTCAGAAACTCAGTCAGCCAGAAGAATCACATTATTCTTGCTTCCCTAATCAAAACTTCCACCTTTCTTCTGAAGACATTCCTACTATACAGACTTTCCCCCCCGCCCTTTAGTATCATTTTCCAAGATTACACAGAACTTCCACAGCTTTCTTTCAGTTCTAGAGTTTACTTTTTGCCTTTAATGCCAATCTTTGTACTTGTCATTGTGCTATTCAGTGTTGTAAACAAGCTGCAATCCATAGCTTTTTCTCCATTTAAAATTCAAACTCTCAAGAGCAAGGGAAGGAACATGACTCGACCAGCACAGTACCTGCAGCCATGGGCTGTTCCTGGGAGTTACTTAGGTCCATACCTGCCTGTGAATCTGCAAAAGACAGAAGAGCACTCTGAGTTGCTTAATATTTAGAACCATTCAGGACACGGTTGTTGGAATCTTGTAAATCCCCACTTTCTTGACCGAAAGCAAAATAGAAAAAGCAAACTTTTTGAAGAAATAAACGCCAAGTAATTGTTATGTTTCATTGTACAGCTTCTTTACATCTTGAGCACTGGGATGTGCCCAGAAAATGGTTTATTTTCTAACTTAAAAAAGTGAAAGAACAGCACAACTCAGACTTTTGCTTTACCAGCTCATTGTGCACCCTGACAGCAGAGCAGCAGTAGCTCTAGGTGAAGTAAATCTCCATAAAGCACAACATACAAGACATTTTTACCTTCCTTTTCCAGTACAAAAGGAAAATCCTGTTATCTTCACAAGATCTACTGGGCTTTCATGGGTATGCAAGTCCAATTCCCAGTTAGAAACTCTAACGGGGATCAAATGTCAGGAATTACCTTAAAAAACTTTAGAGGACTCCATCTGTGGCCTGGTTTCCAGGAGTGCTGAGCACTCCGCAGACCCCTCCAAATACAATCTCAACAAAATGTTATGCGTGTCTCTGTAAATTCCAGGTCAGTATTTTGTCTTAATTTACACCCCCTCCTCCAGTGCCCAAATTTAGGCTGGCAAGGACTTGAGCTGGAGGCACAGCCCCGACCTGTCCAGCTCAGTCTTCACTCAATGCTTTGCTGCCTTGAGATTGCACTGATAGGAGGGTGGATTTTGTTCACAGTGTCACAGCTACCTGCTTCCTTCCTCCTTTCTTTCCTCTCGCTTCTTTTCCTCTTTTTGTTTTAACCTACCAGAAAATCTTTTATTATCTTTGAGCATAAAAAATAATAGCTCCAGGACCTGCAAAACTCATTCCTGGCAGTTACATAACAGAAATACACACACCGTGGCCATGAGGTGTTAACCACGAGTGACATTTACCCCCAACTATCTATCTTTACCACCACTGCACATGGAACATTTTTGTGGTCTTGGCAACGTCAGAATATAAAGCTCTGTTAACTCCAAGCATCAGATGAGGCTACCCAAAAACCTGCAGCAGCAGAGGACAGGCTGACACTCCAACAAGATAAAGTCAAACTCCCAGAAGAAAAAAAAAAAACAACCCAATAATAAAATGATCCAACAAAGGGTTTTTAAGGGTTTGGTTCTGTAATTTCATAAATGAAAACATTCACCTCAGTAATGGGTCTAGGAGTTACACTGTGCGGGTACTTCCCACTGCTCTTAACTTGCTATTACCAAAGAGCAAGAAAAAAATCAACCCACTATTAACGATTCAAACCATCCAGCAGCTGCCTGAGCCCTCCAGGGTGTAACTCCTGACAGCAGACAAGTCGTTAAGCTCTTAGCACTGGTGAAAAGTATCCTAAAATTAAATCTGAGCTCCCTTTGTGCCAACCTAGCACGAACGCACACCTTCCACTGAGTCTTTTATTAGAGGTAGGAACATTGCCTTGTGTCATAAAGACGGCCACAGAATTAATTGACAAGTTTAAATATTAACTAAATCTGTGTTTTTAAAATAAAGAAGATTAAGGAACTCCATAGTTAGGGCTCTTAATTTGTCTTTGTTTCATTTTACCATACGAGGAAAAGTGAGGTACAAAGAAACAAACCAGACCAATTTATCCTGTGAATAGTGATGGGGAAGCCTCAGCAAATACAGGAACAACAGTCTCTCTAGCACTGAGTTTAGTTTTACATTGCAATAATACAGATACTTAAATTACACAAACCCCTGTAATTGTGCAGATAATTAAGCTTTGGGCAGGACAATGAAATCCTCATTGCTCTGTCAGACTTGGATTCAATTTTAATTGCATTCAGAAATCCTGTGCAGTTGCCCCACCTGGGTGACAAAGCCCTGACCGGGTGAAAGCCTCGGGATTCAGCCAAAAGGGCTCGGAGTAAGGTGGGGATTGGGAACTGCAGCGATTCTGCCTTTCCCAGGTTGACAGTGGGTCTGTAAATGAAGAATCAGAACCCCTGTGTGGCTGCTTCTAGTCAGCTAACCCACATATATCCCTGTATATCCAAACTGGTTTAGAAACCATTGCAATCCTTCTGAAGAGCTACGAACGACGACACCCCGCGTAACGCTTCCCTCTGCTGTTAAATATCCTGGTCTTTGCATCGCTCTCCAGCCTCCAGCATCCACTCCTTTCCTTACAGTATTAGTCTCAAACAGCTTCTTACAGCCTTTGTGGTCTCTCAATATTTAACCTCAGGTCTCTTTATTTTAAGCCAGACCCCTCACTGTCACATAAGCCTGCTAGAAGAAGATCCAGGAAGCTTCCAACCCCAGTTCTGGACAATTCAGACCATATCTCTACCTAATGCTCAGAAAAGAACAACTCAGGAATTCACTTACACCACACGTTCGTCTTCAAAGAGCTGCAGTGCCCAGGGCGTGTGGAATGCCAGTGCTTGTCTGCCTGGGCTGCAGCTGGCGCCCAATGTTGATTTACAAAGCAGAAGTAAAATTCATGTGCTTTTGAAACCAATCCTTCGCCATCCCGCGTCCTGCACCAATAGCCAAAAGTGAGCACAGATATTCAAATCGCTTCCTAAAAATGGGCCGCGGCATTTCAATACCTAGCTGCGTGCAGGGCTTAGCCTGCTAGTTGAACAATAAAGCAACAAGAGAGCCCACCTGCATTTTTAACCCCCCTCCAAGTGGATGCTTTTCAATTAAATGATAACACAAATACCCTGCGATCACCAATACAGCTGCAGCCAATAGACCAGGAGGTATGTCTTGAGTTATTATCATCTTACCTGCTTGCCTCCCAAGTGAAAACCAGAGCATTGCCCTTCTACTGCCAGCTGCAGTCCCCAACCCAAGAGCACTGCGAAGGGGACATCTTTATAAATCCCAAATGCTCTTCATCCTTCTACCCCAGCACACAGAGCAAACACAGCCCGGCTCCTTGTCTTTGCACCGTCTCAAAAGGCACAAGGAAGCCAAGATAAACCACTCGCCAATCCTGGCCCCTGCCCTCCAGACAGACCCTCCCCAGCCTTATCCCCCAAGGCCCCAAGTGGCTCTGCAGTCATCTTCTTCCACCTCAACACATTTTCCACTTCCCACCCACTGTGCACGAGTGAAGAGAGAAAGCCCAGTTGATTTCCCTGCAGAACAGCCTTCTCCAGCATTTACAGACCCGGTAAGAAGGGACCTGGACCCCTCTTTGTAGGGTCTCTTAAGACTCTGCTGCTCGGAAGCGCCATGTAATGTTTGAAATGACAGGGGCACATGTCATTTTGGGAAGGAATCTTGATCAGCAGCACAGAACTAAGAACTTTTTTTCTGATATCGCAGCACACGAACTTCTAAACCCAGCAGAATATCTTCTAGAAACTCAGCGTGCTCATCCCAGTACAGCAAATGGAGATGACAGCACGAGGTCAGTTCTTGTGATCTTTGCAAAAACAAATCACTCATGAAGAGACGCTGCCAAGTAAAGGTTGTGGATTTGGGCTTCCCAGAGGCAGGTCAGACACCTTCTCCTGCCGGTGCCCATCTCCCAGTCAGTGACTGTACTAAGCCCCCTCACACTGGGCAGAGAACCCAAGACAGAACTGTTAGCTTTTTGTGCTCAAATTTCTCACTGATTCCAGTGGAACTGAGATTTTTTCCAAGAGCCACAGAAACAGCAACTTGGCAGCTGCTGTACCAAGAGATAACACAGTAGAACACTTCCACATTAATTTATCCCCACCGTAACGAGCTCAGGCACATGGACTGATCCTCATAATGCCCACATAACAGAACCACAACCTGAAGGATTATTTGCATGGTAACTTTTAAGTGTACAAGAAACAGGAAGACAAAAAAAAAAAAAAAGAGAATTCTTAAATAATCTCAGTAGTAATGGCAGAAACATGCTCATTTTCCAGTCAGGGATTACACTGACATAACTAAAGCACCTTCTCCCACATAAGACACACAGCAGACCTGACTTGATCAAGAAAATGAGGCTGCATTTTAAAGCACCAAGCTGCCACCAGACCCATCCTTTCGAAACATTAATGATGCCTCTCAAGCAGCACCAGTCTCGATTCGGATTCTATGAGCGATTACTCAAATATAAACATTTTTAAAGGCTTTAGAACAGAATATATTTTAAAATAGGCAACTGCATCTAACTTTACTAAAAACCTCAAGTCACTGAGACACAGCAGAATCTAAACTCAAGCCGTTAAAGCGATGAGTTGAAAGAAGAATATCCACCTCTGAAGAGATGCTTTGCAGTGCTGCTTTGCCAGGCTCGTTCAGAACACTGACAATTTGGTTTTTCTTCCAAAGCGAAATTACGCTGCGGCCCAAGATTAAATCTCAACTTGTTTTGTGCTGGCTCTGAAAGTCGCACGCACGTTTTACAAGTGAAAAGAAACCAACCCACCCTTTAATTCGTTATAAACTGGAATATGAAGAGCAGCTAAAGCTGGTGCTAAACCCCCAACTTTATCGTACGTCTTGTGATGCTTCTGAAATTAAAGAGAGGGGGAGAAAAAAAAAAAGGCCCGTTCGTTTCCTGTTTAATTGCAGCACGCGATTCGATTCCTCCTCCCGAGGCTGCGATCACGATCGCGATACAGAAGCCGTTTTGGAAGCAAACGGGCGGGTGGAGCCCGGTGCGGAGTGCTGGAGGGGTGGGAGGCAGCGGCACCTTCCCCCCCCTCCCCACCCGCCCCGGTCCACGAGTGGGGTCGTTTCTCACCTGCCATGCTCCGGCTCCGGCTCCGCCTGCCCGCCCGGGCCCCGGGGACTGTCAGCGGAGCTCCCCGGCCCGGCCTCACCTCCCGCCCGCCGGGCACCGCGACATCCGGCCCCGCGCTGGGCGGGCAGAGAGCGGCGCCGGGCGGTGGCGAGCGGAGCCACCCGGGCCCACCGGCCTGCCCCGGAGCTCGCCAGTGGTGGGGACACCGGCACCGGCTGGCCCTCCGCGGGACACGGCGGGCTGGGGGCAAAGGGAGGGGTTGGGGCTGAGGGAGGTCAAATGGCATCAGATCATGGTGGGCATCTCCAGGTCGGGAGGATGACACCGGTCCGAGGCTGACACCGACCCAGAGGTGGTGGCCAGTGCCCAGCAGGCTGAAGTACAACACAGGCAAAGCTCACAGCAGTTCTGCTCTAACAAAGGGACCAAACACCCCACTGGAAACCCTGCACGATAGAGAAAACATCCCTCAGCTTCATGGAGATTGGCACTTGCACCGCCCTCAGAGGTACCGAAGCCATGGCAGGTACTCAGGCAGGAATGGGGCCAAGGGGCACAGCTCCAGGAGACACAAAACAACTTAAGAGGAGTAACTGCACACTGAGGGTTGGGACACGCTGCCATACTCCTGACAGAAGTGATGGCCTTGATCCCCAGCTGTCCACCACACCTCGAGCTCAGTCAGCAGTTCCCTCCAGCCCACAGCTCCACCTGCAAGCAGATCCCACAAGAAACACACTCTGCTTCCCCCAGCTCCCTCTGCAGAAGGGTCACCAGCAAGACAAACAGATCTGTAACCCATTACAGGTCAAAGATACTCCTTAGCACTTTAGGGAGCCCTTTGCCTTTAAAACCAGCAAGAGCCAACACGGAGCAGCCACACTGTCTGCCACGACCCGGGGCAGGTCACCCAAGGGACAGTAGCTCCGTACGGTGCCACGGAGCCGGGCTGCACTGCCAGGCCCCTGACTCCACTTATTGCACACCGCAGAGCCCAGCGGCCTAAACCTGTCTCAGGACAGGGGGTGGCGATGCCCACGTGCACGAGAGAGCGCCGACTTCTCTACACACCGAGTTTCCTTGGTGTGCAGCTTGTCCTGTCCCTGTTCACAGGTCATGCAAACACGGCAAAGCAGCATCAGCCGTTAAACAACCGCTGCTTGCTTCACCTTATTCGCTAGCTTTGCATTACTCGTTATTAATCGCACTCCGCAGACTTTACGTTCAAGTGAAGCGTCTGAGGTAAGAGTAAAATAAAACTTAACTCAGCTCTTCTCCTTAACAAAATAGCACTGCTAGTGAGAAGAAAATCATTACAGAATGGTTTAATGAATACGAATTTCAGAGTATTCAGGGAATGAGTTAAATAATTGTTAAATACTTGTTACATAACAATCTTTGTCCATCTAGTACAGACTTGTGGAAGGAGACTCACCCTGCACAGGGCTGGGATGGGGTTCCAAGTAACCTGACCTAGTCCAGGATGTCCCTGCCCATGGCAAGGGGTGGCACCAGGTGACCTTTGCAGGTCTCTTCACACCCAAACCCTTCTGTGGTTCACGGGGAAGCACAAGCTGTGCCAGACCAACATGCTCTCAGCTTCACAGGCAAGCAGAGCAGTAGCCAGGGCCTTTTGCTTCACACCAAGCCCAGAGCTATTTAATGGGAAACAGCCTAAAAAGGCACGAGGTGGCCTAGATCTCTGATCAGCACAGAGTGCCAGCGCAGAACAGCCCGTACCTGGAATGCCTCGGCATCAACACCCTTCACGTTTGCAGCTTTGAACTCTGGTGAGCCAGAAATGGAGAAAAAGCAAAACACCAAAGCCACGATGCCAATAATCTTCAGCACATTAGGGCAGGAGCCTTCCTGGACTCTCGGGGCTACTGCTGCGTCTGTTGCGGTTTTAGCCTTCTTTGCTTTTGAGTTGGGTTTTTTTTTGGCCCTGCAGCTCAGCTATGCTTTAAATCTGAGAAATCAACATTTTGGGCTAGGAAGATTGACAGAGACTTGGTGGATTTTTGTTCCTTTGGTATATATTTTCTCCACAAAGGGGTCCAGAAATCACTAATAACACTCACGAGACTTGAAAATCAAGTTAAAGCAGCAAAATTAAATCGTGACCACTTGGACATAAACCGAAAGACAGCGAGGGTGGATTTACCACAGCCCAGGTGTGCGGTAACACGACAACATGGAAACATCCTCCTACTTACTTTGTGTTGTGTCAGCAACTGCTTCTCAAATTGACGCTTTTCCATCACTTGGAAAAAGATTCTGGAAATAAAATGTTAAAAAAAAAGTTATCTGGGATAATCAAGCCAAATTCTCTGCTGTTCCAGCCAATCTCTGCATTCTCCTTCCAGAACTATTCCATAATCAGGCAGGTTTCTTGCTGCTCTAAGCTCTAAGGAAGCCCTGGAATCCCCTGTGTGATGATCAGGAACCTCTTTTCATTTTCCACCCCAGGATGGGATTCACGGTCATTTTCTCTTGTTGCCAGATTTGGTTTCAAATTTAAATTTACTTTCTCCTTTAAAATTAATTTTACTTTCAGATAAACAATCTCATCTGCTCTGTGCTTTTATTTCAAGGGCAGAAATGAAAAGCCTGAGTTTGCCAGCCTATAAAAAACACCTAGTAATTCCTAAATACACAGCCTCACTTTTTGTCCTGTTAAATCCTGTCCCTGCCATTCCCCTGCTCTTAGAGATAACCAGCTTTTAATATTTTATGGTTTTTTCTTCTTCTTCCCCCCTGAACTCACAAATCTGTAATGCAAATTTATCACTCTGCAACTTAGAATTATCGTGGACTGGAAAAGGAATGAGTCATCTGACTGAAGACACAGAACAGAAGCCTAAGTTTATAAAGATTCAAAACTGCAGAAACAGCTTTATAGTAAAGATGGTATTTTATAATAATTAGCAAGCTGGGGGGTTAACGGGCTGTGTAGGACAGGGACGTGACAACAGGCTCGAAACATCCTTAGGACCAGAGGATGTTCAGACTGAAACACGACTGGTTTATAGCAGACACGTTAACAACTGAATCATTTTGCCTGCACGGTGCAAACGTGAAATGTTAACTTTGAGTAAAACTGAAAACGTTCAACACATGGGAACACTGGATTTTTTGAGGTGGTCTTGAGCAGCTCAAGGAAATTAAAAATTAAAACCCTAACATGGTTCTTATACCTTAACCAACCACTTGAGAGTTAATAGCTTGGTTTAAGGAAGAAGAGAGTGCGGCCACTTCCCTGCCAAGAGAGAGAAGCGAGGTAACGAGGCAGCGCACGCATTCAGTAAGGCAATGAGTTTTGCAAAACATGAAATGAGAGGGATGCTACTTCAAAATGCCACCAGGCTTGAGTTAAAAGTATTTTCTATCAGTGATTTGATACTTTCTTCTTTGCTTTTTTTTTGTTTGTTTCTTTTCTTGCATGCTTCGTTCAGGAAAACTCGTAATTTAAGTGCTTTTCTTACACAGAAGCACTGCAGATAGCTGCAAAGGTTTTAATTCAAAAATAACTCTCATTCCTGTGTTGGCTGGTTCCATATTTGCTATGCAAATATTATTACATCATTTTTGGACACTGGCATGGTCTGGGCCTGCAAGATAAACGTGCTTTAGCTAATGAGCAGGGGCTTGGCCACAGTTCCTGATCTTGAGCATCTCAGGATGCGTGGGGCGGTCAGAGGCAAGGACCCTCCCGTCCCAGCTTAGCTGTATTTCCTGAGGATTTTTATAACCCTCGAGAGACACAAATATTTCTACCTTTAAAAGCCATAAGAGAGTCTTCCAAAACACATAACCGACTTCAAAACCGCTGAGTACTTGAAGTAATATTGTGGCGTCCGGCTTCATTTTCGAGCCAACAGGATATAGCCAGCTCTTATTTTCAGTCTCAGCGAGTGGCAGGAATGGTGTTTTCAGTTGAAAGCACATGTCCGATAATGATTCACTCCAGAAACCTGCAGCTGAAGGACCCCGGGGCCTGCAGACCCCGCAGCCACCTCACGACATGGACCCAGAGCCACCATCCCTGTGGTTTTGGGGCCTGTCGAGCACCCGGAGCAGGCACCCTCCTCCTCCTCCTCCCCCCGGAGTTTCCAACCGCTGCCCACAGGCTGCAAACACCACCTGAAAAAGTCAAAAAACAACCTTCCCTACGCACGGTGCGAGAGCAGCGAGGTGGTTTCTCGAGTAGGGGGCTGAGGGGGAGGGACGGACACAGCGAAAGAGGCGGGTGGGCGCCTTGCGCGGCCGCCCTTCCTTAGCCAAGCGCAAGAAAACACACCCCCCCCTAAAAAAAAAAACAAACCAAAACCCCAATAATAATTAAAAAATCACCATTTTGAAAAGCGCAGGATGTGGGTGAGGAGGCAGAGGGAGGAGCCGGGACCACCCCGTGCCGCCCGCAGCGCTGCGCTGAGGGGAGCAGAGCCCGCCCGCCCCGGCCTCGCTCCCGGCGCTGAGGGCAGCGAAGGGCGGGAAGCGGCGCAGGGCGGGCGGGGCGCGGAGCGGCGGCCGTTGGGGCGGGGGTATGGCCGGGGCACCGCCCGCCGTCCCCGGGCAGCTCCCGGTGCTGGCGGTGGTGGTGCTGGGCGCGCTGGCCGGAGGTACCGGGGGAAAGAGGGGGGACAGGACAACCTGGCCGAGGCGCGGTCCCCTCAGAGGGCGGGTGGGGGGGCACCGGGCAGAGAGTGGTTGAGGCCTTTACAGGACCATCACCGTTCTGTTATTCCTTCGGTAGTGGAGGTTAAAGCCCCTTTGAGCAGGCGTGGGTCCCAGCAGGGCCCTTCTGTCTCTTGACCGGGGTCTGGGAGAGCAGCAGTCAGACAGGGCCATCCTCACCCCCCACCCTAGCCTGAAAAACCCCACCAATTCTAACCCTTTCCCCATCTGGATCCCCTCCTAACAGAAACCCTCATGTGCAGACGCCTGTTCACCCTTCCCCAAAAAGCCAAAGGCTCTGCAGATACTCTGAACACTCCACGTCCATTTCCCTGCAGCGAGAGGCGTACCAGAGGACGAGCAACACCCCCTTGGTTTCATTGAAAAGAATCGTGTTTACGGCAACAGCAAAGGTGAAGGTAAATGTGTCCTTTTTAGAGATAGAGATTTAGATCTTAGTTCACTTAAAATGAAGTTCTAAGTACGTGATCAACGGGACACCACCAAGCATGGAAGCAGTGACACCACCAAGCATGGAAGCAGTGACACCACCAAGCATGGAAGCAGTGACACCACCAAGCTTCACTAAACACACTGCTGGAGATGCCAGAGAGAGAGATCCCAATAGCACACGGTAAACAAGGGAGGGGGTGGGTTTAGAAATACATTTGTCTCACAGTGCTACCAGGAGCAGTTCTGAAAACTTAACATCAAAAATGAGGGTCCCCCTCAGCAACAGGCTCCAAAGCTGGTGGGTTTTGTGAGGTGGTTTGTGTGGACTGGAGAGTCTCCTGCTCACAGTCAGCACCAACCACCCCTGGACAGTTCCACGATTTATTAATAAGAGCACAGAGAGAGAAGATTAAACTTATGCTTTTCAAGGCCAAACAAAAAAAATAAGCTCTACATCACCTTATTTTATTTTGAGACAAGTATTTTGGGGATTCAATATCAGCATTTCACCTCCTTTACCTTATTCTCTTACGCTGCAGTTAAGGTGTACGTGAAGGTGTTTACAAATAGCCCATTTCTGGTGTGTATGGATTTGGCTCGCTCTCAAGAAGTTATAGATCCTGAGTATTCATGGATTGGCCCAGATGGAAAAAAAAATTAGGTTAGTCACTTTGCTCGGTCCACAAAGGATTTCCACTGTGCCTCAGCCCTTTTTTTTTTCACCCCTAGTCACTGACAGAAGAGGCTTTGTACAGCCCTTTTTCACAAACTTCGAGACAGCTTCTGCCTTGGGGGGGTGGGAGGCGATCAGGAAAATACGCCAAGTTCAATAAATAGTTTCTGGTTTCTATTTACAAAGGAAGAAGTCAACCACAAATGGCTAAGTAGGTTACTGTATGTGAAATCACATATTTGCCTTGTTTCTGTTGATGCCACCCTGCAATGGGATGGTGTCCAAGCAGTCGCTCAGTCCTCAGTCATTTTTCCATGTTTCTCTTCTCCCTCTAAGATTTTCAAATGCTTGAGGTAGAAGAAAACTTGCAATCAAGTCCTGAAGGTCATAAATTTCAGACTAACACAAACCGATGTCATCACATGCAAGAGCAAGATTGATCTTCAAACATTCTAAAGGAGCAGGGCACTAGAAATGGAACATTCCCAGTGATCCAGAGTTTCCCCATTGCTGTTCTAGGGCAAAAATACGTGAAGGTCACAGAAACAAGAAGGCTGATGGTGATGGGTTTTAAGGAGTCCATGTCTGGAGCCTACACTTGCACCCTCTCTCACAGGGTCTTAGAAACTAAGACACAAGGAGAGAGAGAAGTGGTGGAGACGTATAAATTCACAGTATACGGTAAGATTGCCCACTCTCTGGTAAGTTAATGCACAGAGCCTTTGTGGTTCAGGGGGTTTGTGAAGTGCATGTTTACTGCAGGGCTTGATAAAGTAATTAGTTGATGTTTTATCCCAGAATATAAAATTTTTTTCTATTTGTGCACACACACTCCTAGTTTTGGAAGGAGTTCTAACTAACTGCCACCCAGACTATCCAGCAACCCAAGGAAGAAAATAGTCCCCACCCTTTATTAGAACAAACTGAACTACAGCAACTCCAGTGATACCCAAGATCTGAAAAGGAAGCTCATGCACGAGGGCAGCCTCCTGCGAGACATCACCGAGCTGAATCCACACTGGTGCAGAGCCCCCTGCCCCAGCTGCACGCTCCAGTTTCCAGTTTCCTCCACTGTTTGTAACGGCTGCTCACCAGCGTCACCTCCCCACCTGCAGCATCAGCTTCCAGCAACACCAGCATTTAAAATTACTTTAAAAACACGTTCACTCCTCCACTGTCACTGCAAAGAATGCTTGTGCACCATCCCAACTACACAACTCCGACTTGCTAGTTCCGTGTTATTTTAATTTGCCCCCCTTTTTGGTTTCAGTATTTGGGAGCAGAGCCTCATAACACAGGCACATAAATTCCCGTGTGATGCAAACCAAAACAGCTCTTACTTTTGAGTCTGCTCTGGCAAGGAGACCTTGTCCTGCTACGGTTAACAAGTAAGCTTTATTTATTTGTCTACTTTGCAATAAGAGCCCCTAGCTCAGGTATAAAGCACATGGATACAGCCAGGAAGGTTCAGCTTAAGAGTCAATCTGTGATCACACCCCAGAGCTCACACAAACTCCTCTCACAGCCTACAGGGAAGCTGACCACACGTATCAGGCGTTCACTCGCTTCACGACAAAGGAATGCAAGCTGGCGGCGAACGGCCACTTCTTTGAGGAGCTAAAGATGATCTTAAATAACCTCATCTCTGATCTGACCTGTCGCATCGTAGAGTCATCCTACAAATGCCATCAGGTCCAGACACCAAGCCAAGGCCTGCTGCACGAGCTCTTTGTTAGTTTTCAAGGTAATGGATCACGAGGTTTGGCGGGGAGGGATCATTTATTTTCCACAAGCAACCTGAGAGTGCTATAAACAAGACACTAAATGCGTTAAAGCAGAGTATACTTTGAAAGAAAGCAGGGAAGTGACTTTCAAGAGCCCCTGTATTTTTTCTTCCTAGCCCACAGATGGAGCTAAAATGCAGTTTATATATTGAATGTGTGGTGCAGCCTCTGGGAGGAGTGTTCTTTTCAAGGTGTGCAGTTGGAAGGGACTGTTGAGGACGCAGCTGATAAGATGCCACAATTGTTAGTGAAAAAAACAAACCCAAATGGTTAAATTTTTTTTTCATTAGTTGATTTTTAATAAGTCTGTGATCTCTGGGGCTTTGCTCAATTCAAGGAAGCTGCTCTGACCACTTTCTCTCCTGTATCTGTTCTCATTATGTGCCAAGAAGGACCATCCAGCAACATCCAACAGAACAGTTTTGGGGCCACTCTCCCCTCAGTAAAGCCAAGAAACTTTCAGAACAACCCAAGGACCCAAAGGTTTTAAGTGTACATCAGAACTTCAGCCCTATCTGTGGCCTGTGTGAAGATTTGGTTCCATTGTTTCTGTCAGCATTTCTTACTCCCTCCCCCATTATTTGATTGAGTGACATCCACCTCTTACTGGAACAAAGCAATTTAAGTAACTTCGACAGAAACCACCCCAACAAAGCTGATTTTTCCTCTTTCATCAGTCACTCCTTTTCCAACACCACTCACATGCACCCAGAGGAGCAGTTTCAAATCACGATCCTGACCACAAGACAGTGATAACTGGAATAAATAATCACCACCTTGCACAAATTAGAGGCAAAATTAAAGGTCACAACAGGCTGAAGCGAGCACCATAAGATGGTAGAAGCAGGAAAGCATTTGAGCTGTCAATGGTTTCCAAAATGAACCTGCAGAGGCCTGCCTGAGGGGTCTGGGTCCGTTGTACTTGTGTTGTAGAATATATTACATGTGTCTTTTTCCTCCCACGCAACCACAGTCAAGCCTTTTGCACCAGGATGGGAAGAAGTTTGCCACCAGGTTCCTCGTGATTGTGCAGACGTGACAAACAGGCGAGCTCAGGAGGTTCTGTGTCAGTTGCCCTTGTCTCTTCCCTGGGCATTTAATACAAATCTCTGCCGTAGCATCTGCGGATTTGACTGGTAGTAATCCAGCTTCCCCCAGATTTTATGGGATTTAAATCATTCTAAAAGGCGATTCATGGATTTTAAATAATTCAGTTCAGGATAGAAAACTGGTTTTAAAGGGCAAATTGATCCAAGGAGTTTTAAAATAAAGGAAATTAAGAGCCTGATATTTACCTCTAAGAATAAAGATTTCTAAACATCAGTATTTGTTAGCGTACCAAACTCTAAACTAAACCTCTGGTAGATGAAATACAGTTTAAAGCCACTGTAGCCAATTTCTCAGATCTCTTCTCTCTGGGTTAACAAACGCTGTCAGATCACACCAGCATCTGACCTCGGACCCCCTGAAGCCAGAGGGTGACTCCCAGTTAAGGTGACAGGTCACTGTGGGAGAGAAATCAGGACTACAACATATTCACTGACACTTAAATCCAGAACAAAACCTCAACTGACTGGTTTTTGTCTTTCCAATGCTGAACTTTAGGCCAGAGGCCGAATTGGGCAGTTTTTCAGTAAGCAGACGTACGCTCTGAACCACAAGTTTCAAACTGTTCCCACCATACACTACGTGGACAACAGTTCCTCAGTCACTCGTGTGGACAGTTGTGGACCAGGTTTTGGGAAGAACGACATCACGCGCGAGAGCTGCGGTAAATATCAAACACCCTGGTTTAAACAGCTTGTTAGCTTTGATCACAGGCTCCTCTGGCAAAGAGCAGTGTCAAAAGCAGGGATATTTCTGTTCAGCTTCTGGAAAGACACTCCTGTGGCAGATTTAAACTAGGAACAGGAAAGCAGCGTGTTAGTGTCCGAGGGGGGTTAACTCTGTTGCCAAACAAAGTAAGTGGAAGGGTGAAGTGTTTTGTTCTGTTTTTTCTTCTTCCAGGTCACTGGTGAGTAACTACACCCAGGATATTGAGCAAAGAAGAAACAATTACCTTAATGGTAGCACTGCTGGAAAACACTCAGCTCTTTTCAAAGGTCTTTTGCCAGCAGCACCTACTGCTGGTTCCAGGGTGGCGCTGAACGAGAGGCAGGCTCAGGGAGCTCCCAGTATAGCATGGGGAAGGCAGAGGTGCTGTGTGAGGGTCCCAGCCCCAGCTGAAACACTGCTGGTGTTCTCTTCACAGTGGTTTGTGAGCCTGGAACTTACAGTCCTGACAACAGCCTGAGCTGCCAGATTTGTACACGGCCTCGAGTCAAGGAGTACAGAGCAAGATCCTGCTAATAAACTGATGACAGGAGTTGGAAAACTGCAGAGCAGCTGTGAAAGCATCACAGGTTTCATGATGTTCTTATTTGAGAAAGTTCTGGAATCCTACATCGCTTCTGAACAGTCACAAGACATCGTCATTCACACACCCTTAGATCTTCTGTATTCAGAGACCTCTTAGACTGCAAAAATGATGCCTAGAGTGAAGAGTTCACACAAGGTAAAGTAATTCCACAGAGGAAGAAAAACAGCACCAAGTTTGTCCCATGGCTGGTGGTGCAGAGCCTGTTTCTCAGTGGTGACACCAGACACACCACAGCTTCGTGCCGGGGTTTGCTCAGAGAGCGTAAAGGAGCCGTAAACAGCTCAGGGAAAGATGGCAGAGCCTGGCAGGGGAATTACGCGCCGTAAGGACGCACGCCAGAACCCCTGGAAGCAATTTCTAGCAGATATTAATAGAAGTACTTAATCTTCATGATTTAAAAGAATTAAACGCCTCTCCCTTTGTTTTTCCCCTGTGTCTTTGTCTCTGAAGTGTCCCAGCCTGCCCTGTGCAGGACTTTGCACTGCACCAGTTCAGGGCTCCCCATATCCCCTCCTCCGGTGGGAGCTCTGGAACAGGAAATCGGGCCTGAGGGGGACAATAACGACCCCCACAGCCCAGCAGCAGGAGGATTAAAGACCCAGCGTTCCTGGCTCTCACCCCCTGCTACCCAGAAACAGGGGATATGTTCCAGGGGGCAGAGGAGAGGCTGCAAAGCCTCCTCCACCCACTTGCTGCCGAGTCTTCTCCTTCAGCTGCCTCGGGCCCTCGTGGCAGAGCTCTGCTGGCCCCAGGTGCTGCACAGCAGCTGAGCCTCTTACACCAGCTGGAAATTCCCCTCGAGTTCACCGGATGAGTAACAAGTCACGATACAATTTGCCAAAGCGCTGAGATAATGGGAAAGTTCTCCTCCCAGAAAAGGCTCGCTGGGATCTGGTTGAAGGAGAGCTGCTGGTTCTGCAGCTGCTGGTCATCCTGCTTGCAAAGCACTGTTAGAAAAAGACTATTTTAGTGCTTTCAAGAGCTTTGCTAGCAGCCCTGACCACTCAGAGTGCAGAGCAGGGGCTGCGTGAGCTCCCCCAGAGCAGCCAGCCTGGCACAGGCTGCTGGGGAGCCACCAAAACACCAGCTCTTAGAGCTTAGTTTGGAGCCTTGCGAGCTGTTCTCTGCCAGGAGCTGCTGCCCTCCAGCTTCACCTGGTCCAGGGACACCAGAGAACTCTCGCCCTCCTTCCCCTCAGGAGGCATGGCCACCAACAGAGGCCCTTTCACGCCACAGTGGTGTAACCCACCCCAGCCCCAGCAAAAGGGGCTGCACCCCACAGCCAGCCATGCCCGGCAGGGACCCCTCCCTTCCTTCCACTACCCAGGACTAAGTCAAGCAAAAGAGCATCTTCTACTCAATAACTGCAGCTTCTTCCAGCATCTAGACATTCCTCGGTGGGTATTCATCCAAAAATCGAGCAGATTCAACCCAGTTTAACTTATCCATTTTGACAGGGACACAGCAGGAGACGGTAGGGGCACAGACCACGCTCCGAGCTTTTCAGAATCATGACTTATTAAATACTGACGACGAAAACGTACCGCAACGAGCGCTTCAGCTGCCTGTAGGCTGATTACCCGAGCTGCCAACTGGCCGCGGCGCACGGGGCCGGGGCTGACGCAGGCGAAGCAGACGGGCTCGGCGGTGGCTGCCTGCGTCTCTCGGCCCATTTCACCACGGAGCGAAGCCACACGCATGAATTATTATGTGTGTGTGTGGGGAAGCAGCAGTGAGGAGGTACTAAGTGCAGTGGCGAGTCACAAATGGACGCTTAACTCCAGCCTCCTAAAAAGCAGGAGGTGGAGGAAGCTCTTGTAGTGCCTCAGCTTTAAGTGGCCCTCAAAAGTAGAGAAATAGGTCAAATATTGGAGTGTGGTGCGGAGGAGGAGTTTGGGTCCTTAATTCTGTGGAGGCTCTTAAAGAGTTGAAGTGGCTCTGCTCTGAGCTTCCCAGGGTGAGGGCTCTCTCCGGGCAGCCACAGCTCCCACTGCCAGCGATGGCCCCAGATGCAGCCAAACTGTTTATTGCTGACCCCCCATCCCTCACAGCTCACTCCCAGCCTCCCCATCACACTTCAGAGCTGACAGAAGTCACTCTAATCAGCTCTCGCTCCATCCCACCTTTGCTTCCTGCAGTCACCCTGTACCTCCTGCAGCTGCAATAGCTCACCAGGAATTGCAAGACCCTCCCTCACCACTTTAAATCCTCTTTTTAAAGCTCTTTTTACACCTTCCTCATGGAAGGGCTGAAGCTCTCAGCACAGCAGGGGAAGCCTGGTCTCTCCTGTAAGGCTCAGCCCTTCAGGGTTCTGCATTAACCTGCCCCAAGCATGCAGCTCCCACCTCACTTTCTGCACAAAACCACCACAAGAGTAGCGAGAGATTCTCACAGTAAGTTTACAACTTAAAACTTCCCATCCCCTTCTCCACACAGGCCTCTGGTAAACCAACAGCACAGGAGCACTCAAACAGCCATGAATGACACAACCATCATCTGCCACCTGGAAACACATGGTTTTAACCTCAGAGCTGCCTTTTCCCAGCCTGGAACAAACCCCTCGAGAAACACTCACCAAACACACGCTCAAGGACTCACTGCTGGTTCCAGGACAGGGTCTGCCAGGGTGACAGTGACACCTCTGCTCCAGCAGGAAGGTTGTAGCTCCTCACAGCAGCTCTATCAACCCACATTCCTCTGAACTTAAATCACCAGGAGCTGAAGAGGTCACAGACACCAACACAGCCCACCAGAGCTCACGGGGCCACGCTGGAGACCATCCCTGATTTAAGGAGCAGGGCTGTGGGGAGGGTGGAGCAGGAGCCAGTGCCCTGAGATCAGCTCAGCCCCAGAACTCATCACACCTGGGATGGGTGGGGGGCTGAGCTGAGGAACCGTTGGGTGCAGCCCCCCCCCACCAGGCATTCCCCCAAGAGCCACACTGGGGGAAAGTGGCTTGAAAAAAACCAGTTGAGTGTGTGATTTCTGTCCCCAGCACTGTGCAGGTGGCCCAGGAACACCCCAGGATGCAGCTCTGAGCCTCGGCATGCCAGTGGAAGTGAACCCCCACGTGCGGCCACTCTCTCTGGGGTGGGGGACAGGGCTGGGACATCACACAGGGGGTATTGGGCTCAAAGGGCATCGGCTGCTCTGCCGAGCCAGAGGCAGCGGCTGGGAGCCGAGGGGCTGCTGGGGAAGGCAAGGCCTGTTCAGCTGCAGCAGCCGCAGCGAATCCCACCACGGGACACGTCATTTATATAAAATTACACCTATTTTCAAGGGCTCTGCTGAACTGGAACTGGCAAGAGAAAAAAAGAAAAAAAAAAAACAAAGAAAGAAAGAAAGAATAAAGGAGCTCATGCTGCTTTCTGGTACCTAAATCCTGGCGCGGAGCGAGGCCGTGGGCAGGCAGCGGGTGCTGCGCCCGGCACTGCTCCCGTGGGGGGACGGGACAGCCCCGAGCCGGCCCCGCGTCTCCCACCCAGGCAGGAGAAGTGGCTGGAAAGAGGTTGTTTCCCTCTGGGAGGAAACACTCTGAGCTTCCCCCTCTTTTATCATTGTACAAATCTGGCAACCAGAGAGATGCTCCTTGCGCCCAGTGCTGCCCAGTTTGCACGAGGGGCGGGAGGGAGTCACCGGTGAGCTGGGAGAGGAACGTGCAGTTGATTTAAATTCTTAACCACATACAGGGAAAGAAGAGACATGATTTTTTTTTGTTCATTTTCTTAGCTCTACTTCGGTGTTCTACCCACTGAAATTAAATTTCCTCCTGCCCAAGTCCAGTGACCGCATTTTCGGCGCAGCACCGCTCCCGTAACCACCAGCAGCATCGGATTAATGAGTCCTTTGCAGGCAGTGAATAAGTATGATTCATTATTGGCAGCAATGCCACTCTAAATGGATTTTTTTTGGTGGTGAAAATAAATAAATAAGGCTCCATAGCTGAAGGGCCGTTGATGAAGTGTAGACCGGCTTTAATCACGGTGTAATTGCTGCCATCGGTTCTAATTATTTATAAATATTTTTATAATTGTGGAAATTAAACAATTAGACATCCTTCCTTCCCTCCTCTAAATCTAATCAGTTAGAAGTTCAGGATGCAGTCTGGGGCCACGGCTGCTGAACGCGCTGCAATCGCGGGCCGAGAGAAACGTGGCTTCACCTTCCGTCTAAAACACAGACCCCGGCAAAACCGAACGCTCGCCCCCGGCGCGGAGCAGAGTCATTGGCACCGCTGCCAAAAGGATGGGCTGGCGGCCGGGCTGCCCACTGGGGAGCTCAATCAACAGTTGAGTGGTGTTGGAGCGGGGCCAGAGGAGCCCCAGTAATGCTGGGAGGGCTGGAACCCCTCTGCTGGGAGCCAGGCTGGGAGAGCTGGGGGGGTTCAGCCTGCAGAGGAGAAG
>JANIJG010007715.1:0-21440 GCA_024611175.1 Megaceryle torquata
TTCTGAGATAATGAAAAAAAAAAAATAAAATCAGGCAGCGCCATTCTTAGTTTATCTTTTATTTATTTATTTGTTTAATTTTTTTTTTCCATGATACATTAAAATGAACAAATTAAATAGTACTTAGTGTTGTTTCTAGTAAATGGTGAAGACATTAAGGAAGATCTGGGTATGAAAAACAATCCTGGCTGGAGAAATCTCAAGATGATTATTTTCAGATTAAAGGAGATGATAAAAATAGGCCTATAATAAAGGTCACCTTTGAGAAACAATAGAAACTAGATTGAATCTCTCAAGGTCTATATATATAAGATTTATTACTTCCTTACCCAGTGACAAATAGAAATCTTATATTCAAATTTAAAATCTGCTAAATAAGGCTTCATAGCTGGAATGATGAACAACTATTTCAGACTTGTCACTAAGGGAAAGGATGAAGGAAGGTTTAGAAGGACATGTCAGCAAATTAAGGTTTGGTAGGCAAATCTTTCATGGTATTTGTGTTTACTTGAGGGTTTGTTGGTTTTGGTTTGGTTTGGTATGTTTTTTTCCTATATGAAAAATGAATAAAAACAGGAAAAATTGATTATTATACAGTTAGGCTGTACTACAGATGAAAATTTGACAATGTCTGCAAACTAAATTAGTATTTACCTTAATTCACAGAAAAGGTGGAACAGTGAGGTGAAATCCTACAGAAATAGACAAACATGCAACAGATTTTCCTCTGATAGTCAAATAACAAGAAAAGAAAGCAAGGGATAAACAGAGGGGGCAAGTTACTATTTTTTATGAAATATTTAATTCCTAAATATAATTTTATTTTGTATTTACCCTATTTATTTTTCATTTACTTGCATTATGAGAAAGCTTTACAATATGTCTCAGCTTATATATGTTTACCACTGCTTTAAATAGTAATAACTTAACATAGGAGCTATGTCAGATTCTGAATTATAGTACATATCTAGGGAAAGCTGAAATACCAGAACAATTATTTGATGTTACTCCCTTCAATCAGTTTATACTTCAAAGCTCTTCTTAAACTTTTTTTTCCCCCCCCCTGATTTCTCTTCATAGGACTAGAAGATAATCAGGCTGGAAGGGCAAGTGCTTCAGCTCCAGATGCCGAAGGGACCCCCTGCTTAGGTAGCTCCAGTCTGTCCATGTATTTCCTCTATAAGTGACCCAAAATTGGATGCAATATCTACATGTCATGTAATGACTGCTACATAGTGGGAGATATAATCCCTTCCCTTGATCTATGAGTGGTGTAGGGCCTGTTCCTACAGCCCAGATGTTGGACACCTTTACTGACAGGGCACACCATGAGCATACATTCAACTGACTGCCCAGGGCTTTTCCTGCAGAGCTACTCTTTGACTCGCCCATTGCCAGCCTGTGCTCTTACAGGACTTCTTCCATCTCTGAGACAGGACTCTGAATTTTTCTGTGTTAAATTTCATGAGGTCATGCATTCCTACTCCTCTGTCCTCTGATTGGCACCCCTTCCCTCCAGCATACTGACTGTTCCCCTACTTTGCTATCATCTGTAAATTAAGAAAACAAGCACACCATTGCCTCTCCAGATAAATTTGTGGAGTCATTTGTTTGAGCCAAAATCAATTTTAAATAGATTGTTCTTCATTTCAAGCAAATCTGAATTGCTTGCTTGTTAAATGAGTCTATTGAATCAACTACATTTAGAAGTTGAAGGAAGTTATGCCCTGTGAAGACAGCATCATCAGATTAGTCTTACATCACTCATGATGCTGAGAAGCTATTTTAAATGGTCACCTAGTTTCTGTTCTGTGTGTATTCAGCTTTCTCTATATGGAAATCATATGGCTTTCAAGAAGTTTACTGAAGTAGAAATAAGAAAAGTTCAAATAATAGAAGTGAATTTCACAAGGAAATAATATAGTTGGGTGAAAAGAGTGAATTCAGAAGCTAACACAGTCTTATATAGCAAAATCATAAATTACATGTCCAAGAAAAAAAGTATAAGCAAAACCGCTTAGCTAGTAGAAATTGTAATCAACTATGCCATCTTTTTAATTTTTATGTTTGGGTTTGGTTTTTTTTTGTTGTTATTTGTTTTGGGGTTTTTTGTTTGTTTTGTTTTTTGGGGTTTTTTATATAGACAAGTAGGTTACATTTCAGAATTAAAAATGTACTGGCTTTGTGAGACTTGCACACTGCTGATTGTCCTAGAGTTGTCAAACTTTACCTTAGCTTAACATCTTCTCCATTATGATTAGTTTTCTAACCACTGACACTCTTTATGCACTTTCTGACAAGTATTAAAAAATTCACTGTGTATTTTTCCTATCATCTTTTGTAGGATACTGTCAGTTTATAAATGCTATTATTTTAGAAATGAATTTTCTTCATTTTTCACATTGATAAACATGTGATCAGATCCAGCAAAACAGAGTTATGTTTTCATGAGACTATCTGTGAGTTAAACACCCTCTAGGGTTAAAAATGAAAAGAAATGACAGAGTATTTAATATACTAAGATGACAAACTTGACAGGTGTCACAGACTGAATCTTCTCTTTAGTGGTTGAATGTTTACAAGCAGGAAATTGAAATCAATCACCATAAAAAGAATAAAGCAGTTTTGCTCTTAAGAGTATGGAGAGGAATGAAGAAGGCAGTAATCACATATACAAATCAAACATCCCAACACTTACGCAGTGAGGAAGAGATGCTTACCTGTACATCTAACAAATGTCTTTGTCATAGAAAGACAATTAACTGGGGCAATAGTAAATGTGGGGTTTTTTTGTCGCTGGATTTACTTTCATGAGATGATGGCATTTTCTCCATATGTGATGATGATTTTGAAAAATTTAAAAGCAAAGCCACTGAATAAATTTCTGAAGAGCTTGCACATTAATAGTGTATTCCCATCACATTCAGTTCTAAAGAGTAACGCCAGTTAATTAAACCTTACTTCTACAGTACCCATATACACTGTATTCAGTTCAATATTCATGAGTTAATTTTTCTTTTGAGTAATATTTATAAAATTAACTATTTATATTTTTTCTAAAAAGTATGTGTGTCTAAAAATCTGCATGTGGTCACTCTATCCCTCTGTATTGATAAAGTTGAAGCTAACAGGACACTTTCAGCCCTGATGGCATTGCTACTATAAGCAATCATATTTAGGCATTTTGCCTTTTTTCCCATTTTTAATTCACTCTAGGTCTAAAATAATCCATTAAAATTTGTTTGTTTAACTATATATGTTTGATGTCAATTTATGGATCTGTATTGCCTAAGCTATTATTTTTGTCTTTCTGCAGCACACATACAAATCTAGTCTGCACAAGTAAAATGCCATCCTTTACGCAGTCAGTTCTTACTACAGGTTCTCTGCTTCAGGCATTCCGTTTTTAAAAATAAAAATTCTGTGAAGCTTAGCCAGAACCAAGGATTGAACCATTTTTTTTGTGTATTTTCATTGCAGGTTTTCCCACAGATGTGGCCTCATTCTCAGTCTCCCCAGAGCATTCTTTTCTCCAGGCTGAACATCCCCAACTCTCAGCCTTTCCTCATGGGAGAGGTGTTCCACCCCTCTGATCATTTTTTTTGTCCCTCCTCTGGACCTTCTCCAACAGGTCCATGTCTTTCTTGTGCTGAGGACCCCAGAGCTGGATGCAGTATTCCAGGTCGGTCTCACCAGAATGGATTCCCAGAAATTACGTGGGTATGCACAATGTCGTACATGCTGACATTTCACATGAACTCGTTCACATAATCCCAACTTCACTCTCCATTTCTTTTTCATGTCAGCTTCAGAACAGTCCCACCCCTGGAAAACAGGAGCTTGTCTGTTTTCAAGGTGGGGTTTCTTGGCCTATATAAAGCGTGTAGTTTAGCTACGTCAGGAATGCTTGGTGTTTGCACCTACATGCCTGATGCATTAGTTTCATCATCATGCTAAGTAATCAAATGGAAGAAGTACAGTTTGGTATTCTGTGTTTTCAGCTGTCCTAAGTCTCTGTCCTGCAAGAGTGTTGGCTTCCTCCACTGCAGTCAGTGGAACATAAATAATATTTCTTCTAGCACATTTGACAGGTCTTCAGTGTCTCATTCAAAAGGCATAAAGACAAAAATCTTTTAAAAATACCTTTTAATGATTTTACCTATTTTTTAAATTATTATTTGTTAAACTAATGTGTAGCTTTTGGTAATTCTTTGTGGGGCTGCTTTAAGTATAACACTGTGTTTCATTCATTAAACGCCATATCCTGTAGAAAAAGGCTGTCTACAGAATTCTAGCCTTTATTTGAAAAGTAGAAAAAGATGTAGTAAATCTTGGTGCTGATTGTTTAAAGTGTATCCATTTACCACTGATTTCCCATACTGTAGTTCTGGGACTACATGAATGAAATAGAATTTGTGACAACTGAAGGAAGGAGTGTGTCAGGAGTGCTTCATAATGTAGAAGAAAAATTTTTTTTTTTTTTTATTTTTTTTTTTTTTAATACAGCACAAAAATAAATAAATAGCATCCTAGGGAAAGAAATTGTCTGCAGGATTAACAAATCTCCTGTAATTTTTCTATAGAAAGATAAGTTTCTGGGCAGACATTAAATTAATTCTTTTATTAAGACGTTATAGAACAGTTTTCCTTTTTGAGATCACACTCATATCATAATGGCAGAGTATATATTAGTAGAGTTATAGTGAAAAAAACCCAACCAAACAAACAAAAAACCAAACCTAACCCCCTTCCCATAAAATAATACACAATATTTTAAAACACCTTAAGATTTTTTGATAAATGTAAGAAAATGGTATGTCCAGCAAAGGAAACAAACCATAAATATTTCATTAAATAATTCTGACTTACATTTTGTACATAGTCAATTGAAACAAACTACATACTTTACTACATCTCCTATTATTTGCAGTTTTTACATGTTCTTTGCTAGAACTTCATTACAAATCTAGTGGTATAATTCTGTGCATGTCTGATTAATTTTACCCTCAGTTGCATTTTCCAGCAATACAGAATGTAATTTTCTTATCATTAAAGCCAAGCCTGGGGATACTGCAGTTTAGTTAAAATAAAAACCAAACCAAACCAAACCAAAAAAAAAACCCAAAACCACAAGCAAGGCTGCAACGTACTTTTGCCTGTATTGATCTTTTCTCGTAGTGTCATTTATATGATAAATGTAAGCATATCTGCTTTTGCCTACCACTTCCAGATAGAGCAATAAGAGCTTATTCTGTAGTAAGGAGAGAAACATTCATTCCACCCAAAATACTAGGCATTAATGTGTTAGTTACAAGGAAAAATCTATCATCAAAATAATCCCAGGACAGAAGATAAATAAATAATACAATTAAATTCAGGACATATTTTACTTTTTCTCATCTTCATCTAATCAATCATTACTATACAAGCAGATATATCAGATACAATTTTTTGGCGTTTTCCTGTGGAAATTAACAATAGACAGTGATTTTACTTTTTTTTTTTTTTCTTTTTTCAGATTATGTATTAAATACAGATTTTTAATGGGAATAAAAAACTTTTAAGAGGTTGCATGTCTTTATAATTTAATTTTAAAAGAATGTTGTATGAATACTTACTACTCTTACATACAGACATCGCAGAAACTATTGTATTTAAAAATAAAAAAATCCCACAGGTTTTGGGGTTTTTTTTAAGAATTTGAGATGTAAGTATGGAAAAACTTGCAAAATTTAAGGTGAATTCCCAGTCCTACTCAAGTCAATGCTGTTCCAAGGAATTCATTAGGTCCTGCAGTCTTTCAGTCATAGTGTGGTCAATGGTATCATCCAGGAAATCCACCACATGAGCTGGGATATAGATATTTCCTGCATCAGAAAATGGAACAATAAGGATTTCTGTGTTTGACAATAGATTTAAACAGATAGGTATAATTTCCTCTATAGCAATTATAACATGAGTCTTTTAAATACTTTAGTAATGAGAGGTTCTTTATATAAAATTAAATAATTTAAAAATATATATTTAATCTCTCACCAATTTTGTACTAAAACTTATTACAAGAAAATTTGCTTTCATTTTATCGAGTTCATGTGTAGGGGTACCCAACTAATTTTGCATAGTGATGCATTTCTGTTAGAATCTATTCTATGTCTGCCACTTGATTTCTTTCAGAAAGCTACACAAAAGTCACAGACTATTCCCATTATTTTGTCTAAAGCCAGTGTGCAGGGTCAGTGACCTATAATTACATTATTCACCTACAAAATCACAGAATCAGTGGATGGCTGAGGCTGGAAGGTGCATCTGTAGGTTGTCTTGTTCCACCAACTCATGAGAGCGGGGTGAGCTAGACCAGGTTGCTCAAGGCCATGTCCAGTCAAGTTTTTAATATTTTCATGGATGAAGATGCCATAACATGTCTGGGTGACCTGTTCAGGTCTTTGACTACCCTCAAAGAAAAAAAAAAAACAAACAACAGACAACAAACTTTCACATGTTTCTGTTGTTTATTGCAAGTTTTGTGACAGTGGGTTCCCTAAAACACAAAGGAGAAGCAGAGGGAGCAGCATGGCAAATACAGAATAGCATTGCTATTGGAAAGGCTGATGCTATCAGGTCAGGAAGAAATAAATGGAAATTTCACAATCGAAATAATATTTGTCTTATTTTTTCAAGCAATACAGAATGTTGGCTTGCAGACTCATTTGACTTAAAATTCAAATCACTGGGAACTACAGATTGTAGAAAATCAAGGAAGATAAAAAATCAAAGAAAGCTTCAGAGTAGAAATGTTCCAAACCAGAAAGATACATCTCAAATATAAATTATGATATTCTGAAATACTTCGTGTTTTTATACCAGTGTCTATTTCACAAATCTGACAATATATACCTAGAGCAATATGCACTACTACATTAGATTTTCCAATTAAAAATGGTTTTCTAAAGTTTATTTCTTTCCTGATTCACTCTGATGTTACCAAAATCATCTTGGCAAACAAATTAAGAGAATAGTTTCTAAATATTGTGTGCATGCATATGCAAGGTAATAAAAAAGGGCAATGTGCTTTATTGCGTTTCACATAAGCTTTATCTACATTTAAGCATCCTTATCAGTATAACACACAGAATTACCTCTTTCCATTGGAGTCTGAGATTATAATGGGAAATATAATAGGTGATCTCCAGAGGTCCCTTCCAACCCCTACAATTCTGTGATTCTGTGAAAAGATGTTAAGAGGGTTTTTTTTTTTTTTGATGTCACAACTATTTTTTTTTTCCTGAATGCTAATTTCAAAGAAATTTTAAATTGTCTTCTGTTGCTTGGTTTTTTTGTTGTTGTTTTTGGTTGGTTGGTTGGTTTATTTGTGAGAATGGCTACATTTACAGAAGAGGATTTTATTCTATGTTTCAGATTTTATCCAGATTCAGTCTCTGGTTTTATCATACATCATAATCAGAGTAATGTAAGAGTAGACATAATCAGTTATGGAGTTTTATGTAAGTGGAAAAATCTGTAAAAGTCCTGGGCAGCTTGGCTGTTTTCAGTCACCTGCAGTCTTAACTCAAGTAAATGTTAACCCAATTATACCTTTGACAGAATTAAAAGTGACTAACGAGCTCAAAAAGTGGTACTAAGTAGATGTAACTATTGTCTGACTTTTAAAGTGCACTAGGGAAAATTAGATAGTTCTTTTTATTTTTCACCTTAACAAAATGCATAAGCAAATTCTGCAAAAGGAACACTACTTTCCTGCAGTCCCTCTTAAGCAGGACTCCTTTGATTTTAGTACATAAAAATGTAAACAAATTGGCATGCTGGAAGAAATTCTACCATCTGAAATAAATTAGGATGACTCTTTGCCTGTTGGAGCAAAATTAGTATAATCTAATATCCAATCCATCTTCCTTAAAATTACTCTTGATTTTATATCTAGCTGTACAGGATAGGATTTTCCAAAGTTTGCAAGGAAGACTAAGGTTTGGAGCAAGATAGATTAGAGATGAAGTGTCTAAAAAACAGTAGACACTGCTAACTTTGTAATGTTTACAAAGTAACATTCAACCACTATTTGAGGTTAATAACAGAACAGTGATTAACCCTCACTGTTAAATCATACCTATGGTAATAATTTAAAACACTGTAGTTGATTCCAATGAAGCTTAGTCAGCTGAAAAGATGAGATCAGAGGATCTGGTCCCTCATATTTAATATTAATACAGATGAAATTATTTACCTTTTTTATTTATTTGGTTTACTCCTTGTATTCTAACTGGAGCTTGGTGCTTGGCACTCATGATAATGTTCTTAAAATAATGTGTAGTTCAGGAGAGGAAGAAGGAAAAGAACAGTGTGCTGGAGGGAAAGTCAAAGAACAAAAGCATAGTATCAGAAGTGTTACCAGAAATTGTGGGAAAAGCACTTGAACAGTCATATACATCACATTCAAAACAAACAAACCAAAAAAACAACCACACCTTTTGTTAAACATGGGTGGTTTGCAAAGTTAAGTTAATGTGGCAAAGTCATTAAGGATTGAGTTCACTCTTCTTTGGAGGTTTACCTAGATATTCATAATTTGTTAAAAGCTATTCCCGAAGAGATTTCACAACCTCAGTATATGTGAACTGTAATTAGGAATAGTACAGCACTGTGCAAATGCAGGCCATTCTGTCCTTTCAGAAGGGACTATGAGTGTGCATAAACCAGTATGATTAAGAATGTATTTGTTTTAATGTTCAATGGTAGCTGAAACAATTAAGCTCCTTTATCATGTTTTCATTCCTGTGAATATTATAAAAATACTTCTGTTAAGGAATACCAGCATCAAAGCAAAAGGGAAGCAAGCTCTTCTTTGAAATGCAGCAAATGTTCACTTGCCTGCTTTATACATGTGTTTCTATTTGATAAATACCATTTAAACCAAGAGAAACTTCAGGCTGCAGAAATCTTTGTGTGTGGCACTGAAAAGAGACACTGCAAAGACAGTTTTCAAGTCCTTATCTGCAAAGGGAAAGAGATGATTGCCTTAACCTTTGTTATCAGTATGAGAACTGCTTTAATGCTCATAATGCTCAGAAGGACTTATAAAATGTAAGGGCTTCATCTTTCTGGCAAGTGTCTGGCTTTTCAACAGTGGAGCCTGCACTGGGGTAGCATGCATCCTAATGCAGTGAAACACTGCCTCTTGCTGGTGCCAGCTCAAAACCCTTTCTCATTCCTATGTCAGTTCACATGGTTAGTACCAACATGTAAAACTGACAAACAAATTAACTAATCAGACATCAGTCTCTTCTTTCTCATGCAAATATTGTCATCCTAAAAAGAAGAGTAACCTCAGTTCCCTTTTCCTGAATCCTGAAGGCAGATTGTGATGACTGTTGGGCCACCTAAAGAGGTTCACCAAGAATCAATCACATTCTGTAGAAAATAACAGATTATTTTGACTTTGCTTGAAGTATTTTATTTTTTATTCTCAGTAAACCACCACATATTAGTGTAGTTCAATAAAAATTACAGAGAATACACATCAATTTTCCACTTCAGTTTGTATAGATTTTACATCTTTTCTGTCATAAAATCCAAGCATATGAAGTTTCACTCAGATTATTTTTTTTTTTGCACGTTCTGAAATCTTAAAGTTTTTATATACACCAGCAAATTGACTTGCTATTGTGCAGATTTTCAGTTTTGTATCATCTTTCATATACCTATATTTTGCAGAACTTTTACAGAGCTTCTGCAATATATTTAGACTCCAGCCTAGCAATATTGCACATCTAGATATACTACCAAGGTTGGAGATGAATTTAATGCCTGAATAGTTTTAGATTAACTCTCCATTCTCAAAAGTGATCCAAAGGTTATTCATAAGTACTGAATTTCAAAGTATAGGTATGAAGAAACAAGAATAAAATTCTGTGTTTTATAAAAGTGATCTTTCATAAGATATAGTTTCTCATTTATTCTTTACTACTGCTTTCTCTGTCAAAGAATTCCATTCCTTTTAACCTAGGAATTGTATGCTACTGCTATAAGATCACTAAATATATATGCCCTGGGCATTGTATTTTAAGAATGCAGTACATATTACTTTGAGAAAAGGATACAAGACTTGTTTCTGTGAATGCCTGATCTGAAGAGGGAGTCAGCAGTACCATAGTCTCAGAAATAACTACTTGGTTAGCTAAAATATTTTATCTTATCTTAGGGAATTATGAAAAATATGAATTAGAAGTTTAGGATCAAAAATCAGAAATAGGTATGAGAAAATGGGAAAATCATCTCACACCTGTTAACATTTTATCTCTTCCAATGTATCTGTTCTATGATAATTCATATACAATGAGTTTTATAGACTCTGTGTATCTTATTACAGGTAGAAAATGTTAAAGGTATAAGTAAATACTGGTGGTTTATGTTTTGTTGTTGTGGTGGTTATTGGTTTTGGTTTTTGTATCTTTGAATACAAGCCATTTTCATTTTCTTTTTCTGATGTGGGGGAGTGGGCATATGTGGCACACATGCTTCTGGAAATGGTCATTTTCATGTACTTATAAGCTGTTCTGAGTGAATTCATCACTCAGAAAAAAAACAGAATGGTTGAAACAACTCATCACTGGAGAAGAATTACCTACTTGAAAACCTTCAAAAGGTTCAGAAAGTTGGTCTATCCAACTCTGTTAAGACAGGGAGAGACTGTAGGTTGTAGATTTCTGTAGACAGTCGGGAAACATATGGAGCAAGGACACAAAGCATCACAATGCAGCCTTACATCAGCTGGCATCTATGTCACTGTACACTAATCTGTCTGTTCCCATAAAAGTCTTTCAAAAGCATTTCAACCTTCCTAGTTTCCTACTTAATGTTTTCACTTTCCTCTTTATGTTCTGTGTCATTTCAAGAGATTTAAATACATATATATATCACAGTATCACAGGGTGTCAGGGGTTGGAAGGGACCTTGGAGATCTTCGAGTCCAACCCCCATGCCAGAGCAGGATCATACAATCTAGCACAGGTCACAAAGGAACGCATCCAGGTGGGTTTTGAAAATCTTCAGAGAAGGAGACTCCACAACCTCCCTGGGGAGCCCATTCCAGTGCTCTGTGACCCTTACAGTAAAGAAGTTCCTCTTCAGGTTAATGTGGAACCTCTTGTGCTCCAGCTTATATCCATTCCCCCTTGTCCTGTCACAGGGCTCAAGTGAGAAGAGGCTGTCCCTTTCCTCTTGACACTCAGCCTTCAGATATTTGTAAACATTTATCAAATCCCCTCTCAGTCTTCTCTTCTCCAGACTAAAGAGCCCCAGGTCTCTCAGCCTTTCCTCCTAAGGCATGTGTTCCAGTCACTTCATCATCCTCGTAGTCCTCTGTTGGACTCTCTCAAGCAGATCCTTGTCTCTCTTGAACTGGGAAGCCCAGAACTGGATGCAATACTCCAGGTGAGGTCTCACCAGTGCAGAGTAGAGGGGGAGCAGAACCTCCCTTGATCTGCTGGACACACTCTTCTTAATGCACCCCAGGCTACCATTGGCCTTCCTGGCCACAAGGGCACATTGCTGATCCATGGAGAACTTGTTGTCTACCAGGACTCCCAATTCCTCCTCCACAGGGCTGCTCTCCAGAAGATCACTTCCCAGTCTGTACTGGTGTACTTTATTATTCTTCCCCCATTGCAGGACTCTGCACTTATCCTTGTTAAACCTCATTACGTTCCACTCTGCCCAGCTCTCCAGTCTGTCCAAGTCCCACTGGATGGCTGCACATCCTTCAGGTGTATCTGCCAATCCTCCCAGTTTTGTGTCATCAGCAAAGTTGCTGAGAAGACACTCTGTCCCTTCATCAATGTCATTGATAAAGATGTTGAACAGGACCGGTCTCAGCACTGATCCCTGGGGACTCCCCTAGTTATAACTCTCCAGCTGGACTTGGCACTATTGGACAATATAGAATAAATTATATATATGAGCATATATACAGGCCCATATATATATTATATGTATTATATATATTAATATTATATATTATGGGCAGACATTTGAAGGAAGACATTGAAGAAATTTATTTTTAATGCAAAGATGTTCCTTTTGACAACATTGCCTGGATATGGGCTAGGAACATACAAATATCTCCAATCTCATTGGCTCATACCCAAGACTCAGAGGACACTGGCAGTTATTTTAGATGAAGCACTGAGAATTAAGAAATGCTTAAGTGACACTTTGGTGAAAAAGTAAAAAAGTAAAATTTGGTATGTGACCTAGATTTGGCAATATACTTGGCACCTCTCTTTATGTCCCAGTCTGGCTCAATATCCCAGTGGTATCTGAACTTTTTTCTTCTTGTAAAGGAAAAATTGGTTTACAGGGTCTTTTTTACTGAAGTTACACTATATCTCCAAACTAGAAACAATCAGATTTGTAACTTCTTCATATATTTTTTCCCCAAAGCATCTATACCCTCTTTTCTCAGTACTCCAGACTAGACCCTTATGCTTCCCTACAGATATGTGCATCATCAGTTCTCTTGGCTCCCTTATTAACAAGCTTGGGGTATTTAAAAAAACCACGGTATCTATTTTTTTTTAATTACATAGAGGGAGAAATAGGAAATTAAAAAGGAATTAAGAAAGATATAGGAGGATGACTTTTTTATCACAGTCAATGTTTTTAATTTTTTTACTATTAACTGTGTTTGTCTTAGAATATATATTTAATGTTTCTAAACACTACCTTATAGACCATCATTCTGTCTTCTTAACATATGGGAACATTTGCACATGATTATGCTTTAACCAAATTGCATTCCTTTATTTTCTAAAGGACTAAACTTTACCGTGGTAAAATAGAGTAGGCATATTTTGATGCATTGTATATTCATTGTAGGTTCTCACCAATTAATAACTAAGCAAAGACCTTTTGATATACACAAAAACTTATTAGCTTCAATATCTTGATTGAATTTCTGTTCATGTACAATGTATGGAAGTCTTTGTCAAGTTTTAGTGGCAGGGCCATTTGCTAGACCTGTAACAGATGCTCTCTATTAACTCCTCTTCCTCCCCAAAGGGGAAGAGAAAGGGAATAAGGGAGAGACACTGACGGATTAAAAAAACAAAGCTAAACCAGATTCAATTAAAATAATAATATGGAATATATATAGATATACACAAAACCATTATTGAACCCAGCCCCCTGGTGGCAGTTACATTTCTGTCACCACTGATGCTGTGGAGCAGGCACCAGGAAAGCCACAAACTGGGCCCAACAGAAGATGGGAACTAGATTTGGGAACTGGATTCTGGAATTGGATTCAGGAACGCATGGATCAGCTTCAAAGGCAGAAGAGACAGAGTCCTCCTTGGATACTGTCCATTGAAGAAGACAGATTGGCCCTTGTGATCCCTGAATATGACATATATGGTATGGAATACCTTGTTGTCCAGTTTAGGGTCAACTCTCTTGTCCACTTCTCTCCGCATATGCAATGTTTTCCTTTCTGCACCCCTAATGTGGTACACAAAATCCAGAAGTGGCCTTGGTCTGCACACCAATCCCTGATACTAACTCTAAACATGAGGTGTTATCACTGCTAGAAGCAGACACTGCTTGTGACAATATGCTTTTAACTTCAGAAAGTGGAGTTAGAAGACACTTAGCTGAAAAGTAAAATCACTGAACAGAATTAGTTTTTTTCTGACTCAAACCAGGACAGCCTTAATGTGTCTGCAAATATTTAGCAACTAGATCATGAACTGACTTGCACGGATTCTTGTTTTTCTTAATATCTCTTAGTATAGTGCAGTATTGCATATGGCATGGAAACGAGAGTGTACTTTGCATGCTCTGAGATGCAGGGTAAAGGTGCTTGTGGCTATTTTAAGGTACAGACCTGCTGGGAGATTGATAGATGATTAGATGAGGAAGCAGTACTTGCTGCAGTCTCTTTGTGGTCATTTATCACTGGCTATAGCCTGCCTGGGGGCATTACCCAAGCAGGTGATACCTGTCTGCATTCATGCATCTCAGACTGCCCAGATCTAAAATGAGATGGAAAACAAAAGTTATATTTAATTTGTTGTAGCATTTTTGACAGGGGCGAGAAGATGATGGAAACCACAGTAGTGTTGATTGACTTGAGGCTTTGGGACTAATGAATACATGTGGATTGTTCTGACACATTAAAAAGTTAAAAATGAAGAATAAAAACAATCACCCCTCTTGTAAAGACGCCAAATGTAATGCTGAGTGCTTTGTAGAAGCTTCAGACCAGTTGCACATAATGCCCAATCTGTCAGGTGCAGACCTGACTTGTCACAGGATGCAGCAAGTGCCTTGTTCACCTGGGTCCACCTTATTCCACTTTGAACTGATTGGGCTGGGCTCTCATTTGGGCATACATTTTTGGGTTTTAGAACAAGAATCACTACCTGCCAATGTACCTGTAATGCCAAGTAGGTAGAATCAGATCATATGTTACTACATGGAGTGCTTGTAGTAATTGCCTGTGTCACCACAGGAGTGAACCATCCCCAAGGCCATACTGAGTTACATTTCTAGTAGAACCTGTGAACAGAGGGATATTTGTTCAGTGTTGACAACAGCAAGGTCACAATCAATCTAATGATACAGGTTATGATTATATCTGCAAAAATGGATGTGTATGCTCCTGTTCTGCTAGTATGTGTATTACAAAAAGCAAGTTAGAAACATAAAATAATTTAGGTTGGAAAAGACCGTTGAAATCACTGAGTCCAACTATAAACCAAACACTGCCAAATCTACTACTAGACCATGTCCCTAAGCACTGCATCTACATATCTTTCAAATACCTCCAGGAACAGTGACTCAACCACTTCCCTGGACAGACTGTTCCAGTGCTTGATAACCCTTCTGGTGAAGAACTTTTTCCAAACATTCAGTCTATAATGCCCCTGTTCCATGGCTCCTATCAGGACCTTTGAGTGGAAGTCGGTGTTAGATTTATGACTCTTGGGACTGTATGAAACTATGAAACAATCCAACTCTATTGGTCATTCAATGGCTTTTGGTTTTCTTTTCACTTTTTTCTGGTGCCTGTGTTTTTCAACATACTAATATCTATTGCTATACTATGTCAAGAAAAGCTAATTTCAGTAATTTCTCTCTGGTTTACTTTGTACTGTTTTGGTCTTTTATTTTATTTTTTGTTTTGTTTAATTGTTTGTTTGTTTGGGGTTTTGTGTGGTTTTTTGCTTGTTTGTTTGTTTATTTTTGTTTCTTTTTTTTAAAGTCTTCCTGCTTACAGAAACACAATCATATCTAAGAATAGGATCCATCTTTTACTCCACAACTCATCTCTTTCTCATTCATCATCACCACAGCTCAAGATTATATTTTAAAAACGTTCAGTTTCATACAGCTCTGCACTCAAGAATTCAGGAGGCAGAAACCTGTTCTTGTTTATGTAGGAACTTCAGCTGAGGTACACTGCCTTTGGAGGCTTTGCTGATGCTGACTTGATTAACATGCAAATAGCTTTTGATGTCTCTGCTCAAATTCACATTCCTATCACCTTTATCCCTCAAGATAATTGTTTCTTCTGCTTAAATATCAAAACTGGATGTCAATATTTCCCAAGATCTTAAATTTAAAAAGACAGAGCCCATATTTACCAATAATTTCTCTTTTCTAAAGCAAATCCCCTGCAGATGAAGCTCCATCTGGCATAGCTATTAGCTACACTTTTTCCTGCTCTATAATCACATTGAAATTCCACTGCTTCAATGAAAGACTGCATTTCTCCATTGATACACCTTCACCATACAGGAATAGGTGATGCTAGTGATACTCCCAGTTTTCTCTATTTTTCTTCTTCCCCTTTCTTTCTCTCTGGCAACATTCAATTATGAGGAAAACACATACTGCTAAATAAAAATTTCCTTGGAGACATTTGAAATTTCATTTCACTTTCCCCCCTCTTACTCTCTCTCTTTAAAAAGAATGAATCTGAAAACAAAATGTGTGTCAGACTCAACACAGCTCAGGCTTTTTGCAGCCACTAAAGCTCATTTCTCCATCTCACCTATATTCAGCACAACTGCCACTGTTTTTTTCTGGACAACAGCTACCACAACCTGCAAGTATATTTTGTACTTCCATTGGGTACCAATCTGCCCTCTGATGCTGTGGTTTCTGATGACTGCATCCTCATTTCTTTCCTAAAACTGCAGAATCTCTCTGTCAGATAAAAAGGCAGCTGGTCCTTAGAATTCAGACCTGACAAATGATGCTTTTAACAGTTGACCATTTCAGCCATTATAGTTGGTTTTATCACAAGAAATAGAATGCATCAATCTGTATTTGTTAACACTGTAGGAGAGAAATACAAATAGCTATTGTCATGTTTTTTATAGGTTATTCTGTGTATTTGTAATATTTGCAGTTTATTTTTATATTCTTTGACCCTTGGTAACCCCTTTTTAATAACTTAAATCACACATAATTTCTTTTATTTCTCCACTGATTCTGTATTTTCTTCAGAAAGAAATATTTAAAAGCCCTTTAAACTTAACACTTCTGATCTATAACTTTGTAACAGGGCCATATTTCATTTGGAAACATTCAGCTCCTTCTTCCCAAGGCTTTCAGCTCATTTTCATCAGATCAATAAGAGTGGTTGTAAACGTGAACTATGTATAAAGGATATGCTTACACCACTGTGTCTTGAAGCATTGTCTCAATGTATCCAGCCTAATGTTAAACTACCTACTCTGGTTTCAGTGATTTTAAAGTGAGTACATATTTGTTATTTGAGTGTTTAGCCTGCTTTGAGTGCAAAGTTATCACAGTTATGTCCAAGATACACTTGCATTATAATTGTCCCAGAGTAGTAACTGTAGCAGTGGTCTAAACATGAATGGAAAGGAATGAAGTTATACATGCACTTCTAGCTGATCACCCATAAGTGCATGTATTACTGTAGCAAGGTAAAGTAACACTCCTTACAAAGAGAATAGGAGCGTTTTATATTTGAAGATTACTCTTTCACAGTATTTGTCTTCATTTAAACTGTAATTACATTGTCGAAAACGTATTTTTATATATATACATGTTGTCAGTCAGGCTCTTTTTGGTTCCTAGAGGCTCAGTATTACTTTATTTCAAAAATATAGTCAGATGTGAGTGATTCAGGACACACAGACACCTATATTTATTGACCAGTGTTAACTCAAACCTAGTGGTTAGGGTGTGAATACCAGTAAAACTGCAGCACCCACTGAAACCCTAAGGTTGTGTCCTGACTTGTGTGGAGGCTTGTCTCATGTTTGAAGGCTCAGTCTTTACTGTGATAGTTGCTTCTCTAGTGCAACTGTTGCCTGAATGTAAGCTGTCTTGATAGGAGCTAAAAGGGCTGCATTCAGAGTGGTGTGGTTCAAATAGTGGTGGTATCTGGCAAGATGTTACAAACCAAAACTTTTTGGGAAAATTAGCAGCATAATAACTCACCCACAACTAGCAGTATGAGAGGGGCTTAATTAATTTGTATTATTTTGGTGACTAATGTACTTTCCCTGAAATGTATTTTAGGTTTGCAGTATTAGTTTTTACTGGAAAAAAAATCATGGAACTGCTTAAATCTGTTAAAGTGATTCTAAATATATTTTAAATCCCCAAAGTTTGAAACTTGCTATTAAATAATAAAGAGAAACAAACGGTCGACTTTCTTTCTTTGTTTATAGAACAGTATCTCGAACTTCTGTCTCCTAGATATGTTGAATTCAAACTTTGTCCAAAGCAGAAATTAAAAGAAATTTCAAGTTTCAAATTAAAAACTCACATTTCAATCTATTCAAAACAGTGCAAAGGTGCATCACATCTAAACCAGCTGCTTCTATCAATGCAAACTAGCATCTTGTTTGCTACCCTTGCTGGACTCATTCTTCTGTTCAGAGTCCTATTTACTTATTTATTTATTAAAAAAGAAACATGAATGTCTAAATATTCTCTTTGTGGGCAAGTAAACACTTATTTCATCAGTATTTGAATGATGAACAAACCATTCTGAGCATCTCTGAGAAAAGCTCTTCTCCCTAATGACCTCTTTACTGAACTGAAGCTTTGAATCACATACCCAAAATAAAAAGGTGAAATGAAAATTTAAATGAAAAATTAAAATGCAAAATGTTGGGGTTTTTTTCCCCTTTTGCTGTTATTTTCCTTTATTTGTGTTTTTTGTTTGTTTTTTTATTTGTTTGGGTTTTAGTTTTTTTGTTTGTTTGTTTGTTTCTTGAAAAAATAAAAGAGGTTTTTTGTCTGAGAGAAGCTGATAAATTGTAGAACCTTTTTCATCTGGAAAGGTTTTACCGTTCAAATCTCCAGACTCACATTGGTCTTAATTCTCCAGTATATTAAAGTCATAAAGCCATTTTAACAGACACTGAAGGATTATTTCAGTCAAAGAGGATTCTTTGCTGATGCAGAGATACCATAGTAATGTATTTGCCTCCTTATATCCTTTTGGCATAGAATATGTACATGTGGAATAGGTTCCCTGTTTTTCACTAGTTTTTGGCTACTAAAATGTATTGTCTAAGTCATTAGCTAAGGGCACTAGCATTTGTAACCCTAGAATTCATTCAAAAATGTGGTACTGCTTTTTTTTTTTTTTTTTCCCTTTAAATTATTGCAACAGTTCTTAGGCATACTCTGCAATGAACTATAATGCAGAAAGCAAGATGGAATTGGGATGAAAGATATATCCTTATTACAGCCTGAGTCTTTTGAAAGCAATGGCAACAAAAAGCAAAAAAGCAAGTGAAAATGTTTTGAGTTCCTGAGCGCTGGTTAGTACTAGACCTAAAGTTATGATTTCCTGCTCTATAATTCCATTACATTCCATTGTTTACCCTGATCTAGTTGGGAGGCATCCCTGCCCATGACAGGGAGGTTGGATTAGATGACCTCTAGGGTCCCTTCCAACCTAGGCCATTCTGTTCTGTTCTGTTCTGTTCTCGGTGATGCCTGATTATAGAACAAGGGGTAATGGGTGGAATCTGAGGCGTAGGAAGTTTCACATAAACATAAGGAGAAATTTTTTCACTATGAGGGTGACAGACACTGGAACAGCCTGCCCAGGGGGGTTGTGGAGTCTCTCTCTCTGAAGATACTCAGAACCTGCCTGAATGCGTACCTGTGTGATCTGATATAGGTGATCCTGCTCTGTCAGGGGGATTGGACTGGATGATATTTCAAGGTCCCTTCCAGCCCTTGACATTCTGTGATTCTGTGATTACTGAAAGTATTTCTGATATGCTTTTAATGAAACTGAAACTAAATCATTACAGGCGTGGCAAACAAATTTTTTTCTGTCTTTTGTAAATCCACACCTATTTCTTTCTCCTATGAAGGGATAAGTTTGGAATCTTCCTTATGAAAATTAATTGGAGGAAAGCAATCTGTAAAATAAATATGTAGACAGACAATGTTATCCATTATGTATTTAACACAAACATCTTTTTAAAGACATCTTTTAATGAAAATCTGTTAGAGAGCTACTTACTGAGCATTAACACTCAAAATGAGCTTTCTCTGCACTGTAACTACCTGGTATGTATTATTAATTCTTGAAAGATTCCTGGAATTTCCATTCTTGTAATTGTTTAAACATGAAATATTACTTTCAAAAAAAAAAAAAAAAAGGTTTGTGGAAAATATCTGAGCAAGTTTGTAGCTATCTCAGATACGACATGATATGGACATGGAATCAAAGGTTTCTCTGTGTCTTGGCAACCTGAGTGTTTCCCAAGTCATATCAACCAAATTTGCAGGTTGCCTCTTGTAGTAATGTCTGTGCTGTACTGCTAAAGCACAGCAGATAAACTGTGTTTACAACAGTTTCAAGCAGGTTTATGCACATGTAGACACAGAAGGTGAAGGAAAGTACAACAAAAGCCCCAATCCTGCAATTGCAACTGATAGAAGATTCATGAGCCCTGTCTGAGCCCATTATCTCTAAAATCCTAGAAAGCAACAGAAATACCAGCAAAGAACTACACATAAGTGGAACCTGTCCATGCAGAACCAATTGCAGGATAAAGGCTACATACTCTTTCAAGGAAGCATGCCCAACAATCTGCTCACTGAATTGCTCAGTCAAAAGAGGCAGCTGGTTATCAATTTTCTTTTCTATTACATTTTTTCCAGTTAGAGAAGTTATTGACCTGAAAGACATGGATATCTGTGGACTCCTAGAAAAAGAGAAGCTTGATTGGTTTTGCTTTTGCTCTTCTTCTGAAGAATAGTGACACGGTAAAACATGGGGTTTGCAGTTAACAAACCTGATGACAACATCTTTCAAACTGTTTAGAAAAACAGACATCATTTAGAACCTACCAGATTCCATTCAGTGGGATTTATTTTATTACGGCTGATACTATTCAGCACACAATATATAGTTCTTCTGGAAAAAGATCATCTTAATATTTTGCTAAGGTTTGGATATTATGCATTACAATTTACTTCACAAATCCCAGAAACAGACATAACCCTATTCTGCAGTCCCAAGAGACAACAGATGAACATTTAATATACATATACATTTACATAGTATACATATAATAAATGTGGGTACTTTTGTTTTAGGAAATTACCGTTAATAAAACATCTTTGTTTTCAGTATCTCTGCTCCAGTTCAAATCCAACCCAAGTACTTGTTATCTCCTAAATAAATTGCAAGACATCTCATTTGGCAGCTCTGAAGGAAGTCTCATCTCAGGAGACCAAGGTTGAAATAAACTATGAAAATTGAATTGGACATTAATCCAAAAAAACAATTCTTCCATATTTGACCTGAACACTAATTACATTCCCACATATTCATTATTCTGTAATTGATTACAGTTCAGAGCCTAACTTCTTTTTCGGTTCTTATTCAGAACTATGGTTCACTGAAGTAGTTTGTTATAGTCTTTTTATAGGACTTCTTCAGGAGTGTCATATGCACATGCAGGTGAATGACTACAGCTAGACCATGGATTTTCAGACTGCTGACAGATATCTGATTTAGTTCTGTATTGTAAACAGAGCTAACAGAAGATCCCAGTCTCAAAACAGTATTGACTGATGTCAAACTAGAGTGTGAGTGACTCAGACTAGAAGCAGATAGCAGTGCAGTGATAGCAACTACAACATGACCAAAGGAGAAAAAGGGTGAGTGAGTGAGAAGACAATTATGTTCTTTTTTTATATGATAAAGGCTTCTTGGGTTAACAGTTTTGAAATGTCATGGTGTTAAAACCATTTTTCTGGAACATATCTGACCAAATATACTTTTTTCATTAGAACACATTCTTGTGATTTAGCAGGTTTGATAAACTTGCCAGAAGTCATTGAGGTCAAGTAATATTCTGGTTAAATATAAAGAGAGAAAAAAAAAAAAAAAAAAAAAGGGAAAAAAA
>JANIJG010007715.1:21540-33775 GCA_024611175.1 Megaceryle torquata
AAAACAAAAATACTGGTAAAAAAAAAAAAGAAAAAAAAAAAAAAAAAAAAGGAAAAAAAACCAACAACCACAAAAAAAAAAAAAAAACACAAACAAACAAACAAAAAAAAAAACAACCACAAAACCAAAAGCATTCATTACAAATTTATTTTGCTGTTTCAGAACATGTTCTTAATTATTTTATTTTATTTAATTTTTCAAACTGCCTAACACCATACTAATGAATTTCAAAATGCATAGTATGACCACTAGTCTATCTAGGCAGGCACTTTAGCCTCTGCCTATGCCCAGGCACATATTTCTAGGGTTTTTCTGTGAATACATAGAGAGGAAAGTCTGGAGGTTGCTGTTAGAGTACTGTTAGGAAAGCAGTCTAGGTACACTGACTGAGTCCTGTGTAAGGATGTAGTGATCACAGCAGGATTGTTGACAGTCACTCAGGGATTGAGTAAACTATGAATTAGGCCCAGGAAGAAAAGCATAAGAAACAATGGAACATGCTTTCTTAAAATGGCAGAACAGAGAAGTGCTGTGATAGTGAAAAATGACGTGGATTATATTGAGTTTCCTTGAAAAAGGAACATTCTTCAGCTCTTGTAGGCAGTGCTTCCAGAAATACTATTCTGAAATATTTTGCTAAAATATTCTGCTCCAAAGGACACTGTTTGCAAATATCATGTTTGGGGTTTTTTTTACTGAAGTGGTTAGTATAAAAAAAAATATCATTGGAGTGCCTTTACCTGAAAACTGTTCTTGAATCACTATATCCACCTCTCTCCTTTCCTGGACTATGACAAGGACAGTGAGACACACAGCTTGACTTTCTGATGATTACATATTCGTCCTCCACAAATACATATTGCTTACTTGCTTTTTCAATGAGAATTCAATTGTGTTGACTCACTGCTACAAGATTATTTTCTTAGAAGAACCTTGTCCAATTCTACCCTCTCAGCAATGCTAGAGTAGTTGATACTATATCAAATTGACAGTGCTTAGAGGGAATTAAATATTTTGAGAGTTAAGTGAACTCTGTACAGGCCAGCAAAATGATTAACAGCTCTCTCAACCTGATCTATCTTCTGTGGTGTTTCTTCTGGAGGTAATACTTTGATCCTTCTCTGACAAGGAGGAGTTTAAATTCACCGTTATGAATGTCTGTCCTTCTCATGTTCCCAGCCTCTCACAATGCCAAACATCAACTATGAAGGGCAACAGATTTTAGACACACTCCTTTCCAGTAGGAAATATATGGAAATAATAAATGAAAATGCAGTATCTAGTGCTCATTATATCACAATACTGAATTGTTTTGAAGTAACAGAGGTCAGGTAAACTAGGACATTGATGTCATCCCAATCTAATTGGGCAATTATGTGCATAAAGAAAAGAGCAATGGCACAAATGCAGACATGTCACTAGCCTGAGAAGAATCAGCTATGACTCAGCTGTGAATGGTTCATTCATTCCATCATTTTCATAGACACAATTACTGCAATATCATCAAAACCCACACATTTAAATATACAAAATATGTGATACCTCATATGTGCAAAGTAAAATGTGTAAATGAAAACTAACATGTTATAAACCACCTCACATATCCTGTATCCTTTACAAAAAAGAAGTTCAGGACAAAAAAAATCCAAGCACATTCTAGACAGTTGTTCTGAAGGACTTCTCATTAGCAAAATTTTCTTTGCATCATTTTGATCACACTATAATTGTTGAATAAACCCGACAGATAATGGGTTTATGTCTTTATGTTGAGTGTCACAAGCCATTTGTGAGGTTTTGTTTTGCTTTTGCCCACGAGCGCCTTTGCAATGGTTTTTACAGACTGTTTGACTGTCAAAGAGAGGCCCTGGCAGAATTTTTAACACAGTAACTGAAATATTTTTAAAGTCTAAGGGAGAGGAAGAAAATTTATATAATGCAGCTTTTCACTGTGTCAGTCTCTTGAAACACTGGAAATAATAATTTTTGTCCACCTGCTGTAGATTTTACCTCTGTTTACCCGGTTCTAAGACAGCATATTAAACAAGCCCTTAGAAAAAAAATTTAAATAAATAAAAAAATGCTAATAATAAGATTAGACTGTTATTTAAATGGACAGCCAATAAGTTAGCACAAACATGTTTCTATTTCAAATGAGCACTGTATCCCTTTCCAATAACTAGGAAGTGTAGACTCTTCAAAAATAAAGGAACAGCAAGGGAGGAAACAGGATTGTGATACATTTCCTAAGCCTTGTAAGATATTAGAATTAAAAATCACCTTATGTGCAAATCAGTACAAAAGGCTGATTTCCACCAAAATCTGCCAATGTCAGAACCGCTCATTATTGTTTTCCTTTTCTTATGAAAGTATGCTTACTAATTTATGATAATTGTGATTATGCACACTGTAGGATCACCATGGGTTTTGCAGTATATTTGTCCTGTGTTTTTCACCTTACCTATTTTTCCAGCAAGGTTTGTACAAGACCTTTCACCTCGGAAACAGGAAGCTGAAATAAACCCAGCTAGATTAAAATTGTCTTCCAAACACGAAAATATTTTCAAATACTGGAGGGAAGTGTTCAAGTGGAATGCATCCTCCTTGTAATTCTAGATCTAGGTTTGAAAATTGAAAGTCAGTAAAAAATTAGGTGTTATTCTAACTCTTCAGAAGCTAGACTTTTCTCACTGTATTTCTAGGAAAAGTAGCTGTGAGTACAGTCATTTTACAAAAGTAGTAGAAAATGGTTTAGAAAACCACCATAAGAAAACTGGTTTTGCCTGTAATTAGCTGCAATAAAGAAACAATACTTAAACAAAAAATCGATACTTCTCAAGGTTCAGCATGGCCTTTGAAACCTCACTGAGGATGTTTTCAAGGGGTAAGCAAAATGTAGACATGTGATAGTAGGGGAACAATTATTTCCTTTCCCTTTTAGATTTATTCATCTCTGCTTTCAAAGAAGGAATAATATCAATAAATTACATAGACAGGCATAGATGCATAAATATGAATGTACCTTTACTTTGGAAAAATTCACCTGGGTGACATATCTTTCTCAAAGAATCACTGTCAAGTCCTCTGCAGTGTCAAATATGTTGACAGCAAGCATCATCATGACTGTAATTTGTGAGTCATTCTGCCAGCTGCTGTCTGGTAAAAGCAACTGTCCTTGAACAATGAATACTTTTTCTCCTACACAGTGGCCAGTGACTCTCCTCTCATCACAGGATCCCAGAGACACAAAGAAGTGAAGTTTTCTTTTTCTATGACAAGATAAACTATTCTCTTGTCAGCCACAGCAATCTTCAGATAATTCTGTATCCCGATCAGGTATGATCTGGTTATTTTACAGCCCAAATGTGACTGGTTTTCCTACACTTGTACTGATTCAATGCAGAAGTGACTGCTATGTTGTTGAAGAAAAATAGCATTAGCCTGAAGGAAAATACAGGGCAGTCTAAATAAATTTGTGGATTTCAAATGAAGGTAAGATCCTGTGGAATGCAGGATTTTATGTATTGCACCTAGAGGTCTTAAAGGCTACCTTGTACAGCTTGGTAGCACAGGATAAAACAATGACGAATATGTGTCTGTTACCTTATGTTTGTATTTCCATGTTCATTGCTGTGAATTTTCACAGTGTTACATTTGGAAAGAAAATATAATTCAAAATATTTTTCATTATAAATGCATACAAAGTTTTGTCTTCATGCAGAACTCACCTTCTGGGAAAGAGATATTAACCAATCTGAAAATATAATATTGGTGGATACTATAAATTTTCCCAATTCTGGCATGCAAATGTCAGTAAGGGCAAGGCTGATCATAGGGGACCTATATCACCTGCCTCTTCTGCCCTATAAAAAATAGTTAGATATATTCTAAATACAGATGTAGTATAATCCATGGTTACTATTATTTTGACCCCTGCTCCAGTGGTTAAACCATATAAAAAAGTGTGGGTACCTGTCATATCCTCTAAACTACTTAATCTCTTGTTCTTTTTTTGTTTTGTTTTGGTTGGTTGGTTTGCTTGTTTGTTTTGTGGTTTTGTTGTTGTTGTTGTTGGTTCCTTGGTTTTGGGTTGGTTTTTTTTTTTTATTTCTTCTGTAATAGTTCTGTTTTCATGATTTTTTTTTTTTTTTTTAATATTCTAACTTTAGACCTCTAAAGAAATTTCAAAGAAATGCCATTATGTGTGGAACACAATTTTAAAAGGTTAATAGCTGTTTGCATACTGGTAGTTTTAGAAATGCACCTATTCTCAGTCAATCTAACAGCTGTTTTTCAAGGATCATTGAAAATATTAATCTGTGCTGATTCAGAATATTATGTTTCATACCATCACACAACAGCAACAGGGAAAAAAATAGAAAAAGGCAGAAAATTTGCTTATCCATAACTTTTGGTTAAAATGGTTACCATCTACCTAGAGATTCTTCTAGGATTTTTTGTTATAACCTAGAATAAAGTAGTGAGAAAATATAAGTCCTGTAATGAAATCCCAGAAGACAAAGCAGATTGTCTATATATACTTTCTCTACACTTTCTTATATCCAAGAAATTCAACTTAGCTGATATCCATTGGAAAAGAAAGGAAAAAAACTGAAAGAGACCTATGGTAGGGCTGAAATATTGTTTTTGATATGAGCTTTTAATTGAATTAAATACATTCTCTTAAAAAGGGAACCATATCATAAAGTGTAAAAAAACTGTAGTTGTCTTAGTGTGTGAGTGTAGCCAGATATTTGTATGAGGCCTTCCTAGTATAAAGTAATAGTTTCTTAGGAATAGAGAAATGAGAGTCTGGAGCAGAAAGAAAACAGGTAAGAGACTTCTTTTAGAGGTCTTGGTGAGCTCTGAAGAGGGACTGGCATTTAGTTTCAACTGAGCTACAAGACAGTCAAGACTGCTAAGACTCTACTTTTTCCAAGAAACTATGCTAGTCATAAATAATACATTTATTGTAACCCAAGAAATAGCACAGGAAAGATGGTTAGGAGCATTGCAGCAGTAAGCTACAAGTGCTAGTGGGAATACCAAGTACCAAGCACCAAGCAGACACAGACCAGGATGAGGATAAGGTGATGGGAGGGTCTGGTGGCACACACAGAGGAGAGGTGGATGAAGGGAAGCAGATCCTGTATCAGAATCACTGTCCTTATAGATCAAGCTCTGTTGCTTTACAAGATCATACAGTCCCTGGCTAAGGAGTGTATCACTGCAAGGAGAAGCAGCAGGCATCTTGGCAGCAGTTACCTCCCTCATGCAGAGAGTGGTAAGAGAAGTGTTTTGTACTTCCTGGTACATATATTTGGTCAAGTTTTCTTTTGTTACTTTTAATAAAAATTATTACTTCAACTCTTTGACATTTATGTGTGGGGAAAAATTGACTCACTAAGCACTATTTAACTTTTGGTGTATTTTTCTCTAGTCTCCACCTTCCTGTTGGTACAGTGGTTTATTAGCAATCTATTCAAATACAAATACAACCCTTGTTCCTGTTTCTTATAAAAACATTGCAATCATACTACATTTGAAGAATTTGGATAATTTTTACAGATTTTAAACAAAGCTTATAAAACTCTATATTTGTCATATATTTTGGACATGAATTCACCAGCTGAAAAAGACCAAAAAAATTGTTGGAAGGATTTGCCCCATTAAGGAACTGGAGGTCCCTCTGTAGTCAATGGAGAAAGATGAATACTGGCAGAGCATGTATTGTCTCACCTTATTGAAGATGCTTAAAGCAGACCAGAGGAAATGTTACCTAAGACAACTTAAATGTCTCTGATTATAAAGTGAATTCAAATTGATTCACTTGGAAATAGACATCCGTATATCAAACAACTAATACTACGTGAAATTAATCCTACTTTAAATGCTTGAAAGAAGGCCTGGAAAGGAAAAATCCCCACACCTGTTCATTTCAGACTGTCACTGAAGATGTGATACAGAAATTCAGATCAAGTCCAGTTCAGGTATTGAAAAGAAACAATTGAACTATGAATGTCTGTATATGCTTTTGTTGTTATTGTTGTTTTATATAAATACTTTATATATATATATATACAAAACAAGAAAAAAGATATTTCATATATATAAAGCAACAAAAATACTAAGTAGCCAACACTATAGCAAATCTAACCATAGAAACCAACAGGGCTAGCATGTTTAAATCAGAAGACAAGTCTATAATTTCCTGTAATTGAGGAATTTTTCTGACTTGTTCTTCCAGGTAATATGTCATCAAGATCACCAGTGTTTCATGATAATAAGCAACACTCTGATTTACTTCCACTGATACTTTGTTGATATTTGATCAATGCTATTAAAAATAGTGACTTTATGCAGTGTGAATAAATGTTGGAACAAGAAGTTACTCTTCTTCAGAAAAATCTAGGTAAAAAATTCTGCAGGCAAATATGTAAAATAAATATATACGAGTGACCCATATGTGGGGAAAAGGCAAAAGGGCTTAAGCAGATATGCCATTAAACTTTTAATGCTAAGCTTTGTTAGAATTTATCCATGATAGGCTTTACATAGCCAAGTTTATCCATACAGGAAAACATCACCGAAAACAACAATGTACATTAAGGAAAAGATCACACTTGAGCTGTCCCCCAAAATTTGAAAATAACAGCAAATCATTTTTACATTAAAAATTAGCGGTAAGTTATCTAAAACTGCCTGCATTAAATTTAATATTACTTTAGAGTAATCTACTACAGAAGATTAATAGAATGTTCTGGATACTTTAGGTGACTTGAATACTTGACAATAAAACAAAAAGCAATGTGCTCAAATTTTCAATCATTCAAGTAATTACACTAAGATATGAAAATTCTCTTCATTTCCGAACTGGAAGATGTCATTTTGAAACTGAAAGCTCTTTGGTATTCCTCCAGCTATGCAGCACACTGGAGTTATGAAAAAAGTTGTTAAGATTGTTCAAAGGTATTTATTATTTGTCATCCTAGGTGTCCTAGAAAAGGCATATAGTAAATACAAAAAGCAGAAACAAGCAATATGTGGCCTGTGCTTCAACTGAAAGATGCAAAATATTATCATGTGCATATCTTTGACATCATTTCATAGATACACATTCTTACACTGTTATAAGCACACAAATATATTTTGTTTCTGCAGTGAAGCTGAGCAGGGTAAAGGAAACTATTGCATTGCTCTTCTCATGGGATTTTGATATGCTAGGCAGTTTTGAACAACTATGATTCAATTCACAACACTGTAAAGAATGAAAAAAAAAACCAACAAACTACTATTGGCTGTAGGCCAAAGCAATTAGCTAATATTGATAATTAGCAAACTAAGCAATTCATTTGCAATGTTACTAGGATGTTTGCTGGGTTGTTTCTGCTGGAAATATAAACTTGTGCCAGAAGAGCTGGATATTCCTTGGATGCAATTCAGTTCATTCACAGGGAGTGTCTATACTGTCTAAACCCTGGTGAATAAATTTCATTCATAAATGTTTATTCCTCATGGCTAGCTAAGCTTCCCTGATATTTGTGTTGGTGCCATTGAAGTGAAAAATTGCAATTTTGATTGTTTTATATAATGACTAATTCACCACTCTGAGCATATTTCAGTATGGCTAAAGACGAGCAGCATTATTCAGCCAGATTTGAGACATATCAATCTGGCAAAAAATGTCTCCTCCAAGACAGCAATTCCCTCCCACACACCCCCTAAACTGTTCTTCCCCATGGTATGGCAAGTAGACTTTATCCTGTACTAGCTGTAAAATTCTGGAGACCCAACAAGTTATGTACAATTTTCATAAGAAAACATGCTTCTATAATTTTTTACAGAAATTTTTCTCGCATTATCTCATAAATTATTATAATTCATCCTGACAGATATTTGAGACAAAGCTTTCTTCAATTTATTCTTTTACACAGAGCAACTTTATCTTCTTCTAAATCCTCAAATAAAATCCTGCTAAATGCCTTTCCTGTTTCTTCCTATATTTGTTTTATGTAAGGGCAGAGTATGTGGAAATATTGTCTAATATTTTACAGCTAGTCTGAGATGCCAAAACTCATGACATATTTGACAAAAATCACAAGAGGCAATTCTGAAAATAAGAGCAGACTTCAGTACCAAAGTGCAACATAGTGCCAAGAGTTCTGATCTGAACTGTACTTAATAATAAAATGGTAATGGTTAAGAAAAAGTGAAGAGATTTAAATAGAATCATAGAATCATAGAAATGTCTGGGTTGGAAGGGACTTCTAGTGGTCATCTAGTCCAATCCCCCTGCTGAGTGCAGGGCCATCTTCAACTAGAGCAGGTTGCTCTGAGCCTCATCAAGCCTCACTTTGAATGTCTCCAGGGATAGGGCCTCAACTACCTTCCTGGGCAACCTGTTCCAGTCTTCCGTCTCCCTCATGGTAAAGAACTTCTTCTTTACATCCAATCTAATTCCACTCTTTTCTAATTTAAAACCATTGCCCCTCATCCTTTACTACAGGCCTTTGTAAACAGGCCCTCTCCAGTCTTTCTATAAGCTCCCTTCAGATACTGGAAGGTCACTATTAGGTCTCCCCGGAGTCTTCTCAAGGCTGAACAATCCCAGCTCCCTCATCCTGTCCTCATAGGAGAGATGTTCCAGACCCCTGATCATCCTTGTGGCCCTCCTCTGGACCTGCTCCATCAGGTCCCTGACCTTCCTGTGCTGAGGGCTCCAGAGCTGGATGCAGTATTCCAGGTGAGTTCTCACCAGAGCAGAGTGGCAGAATCACCTCTCTCAATCTGCTGCCCACACTTCTTTTGATGCAGCCCAGGATGAAATTGCCCTTCTGGGCTGCAATCACACACTGTCATAAATAGACGGTAATCATTAAACAAAACAAATTAATTGTTGAAGGAGAGAAGTTTAGCTAACAGCTGGTTACAAGTCATCCTTAGAGTATAATTTTCATTTAAATTTAAACCAGCCATGCAGAAGAAGATTAAAAAAGAAGCAACTGAATCAAGTAACAGCTAAGAACGGCTGAAAAGAATTGCTTGAATTTTTCTCAAAAGACCACATTATTAAATATTATCAACTAGAAAGCAAAGAAATGCAAAAAGACAGCCTTAGTTGGGCTTGAAGAGAAAAAAAAAAAAACCACAATTTTCACAGGTGTTCCTCTGTACATGTCTCCAACATGGTTCTTCATGAACTTCCATCATGGGTTCTCTTTGTGGGGTACAGTCCTTCAGGAATGGACTGCTCCAGCGTGGGTCCCCCACAGGGTCACAGGCCCTGCCACAAAAACCTGCTCCTGCATGGGATTGTTTCCATGGGCTCAGTGGTCCAATCAGTATCCTTCTCTGACGTGTGCTCTCCCTGGGCTGCAGATTCCTTTAGGGTACATCCATCTGATGTAACATGGGGCCCTGCATCAGCTGCATGGTAGATATCTAATTCTCTGTGGGCTGCAAGGAGACAAGCCATGTCACCATGGTCTTCACCACAGGCCACAGGCTAATCTTTGCTCCAGCATCTGGAGCACCTCCTCCCCCTCTTTCTTCTTTCACCTTGGTGTTGACAGGGCTCTTTCTCTCACATATTGTCACTTCTCTCCCAGCTGTTTTTGTGTGGTATTTTTATCTATTCTTAAATACATTGTCACAGATGTGCTACCAATATTGCTGATGGGATAACCCTTGGCTGGTGGTGGGTCTGTCATGGAGCCAGCTGGCATTGGCTTTATCAGACATAGGGGAAGCTTCTGGCAGCTTCTCACCCTTGTAACCCTTCCTGCCCCCAACTAGAACATGACTAACACAGAACTGGAAGGGACTGGAAGGGAGTTCTGTAGTGCACTGTCTGCATTAAGGAATGAACAACTATATCTATGTCATATCTAACAGAAGCTTAAGATGAAGTTTCTGAAGACTCATGAGTACAATTTCATAGCTTCCCCAGGCAACCTATTCCTTGCTTCCCTAACCATACAATTGCAAAAAGGTTCTCTGATATCAAAACTAAATCTTACTTAATGCAATTTAAGCAGCTTACCATTTGTTCTGTATTCCACAGATTCAGTGAGCAGACAGACATTCCTTCTTTATAAAGCCTTTTATACATTTGGAGATTTTGTTGTATATCCCTTCTGAATCTTCTCTGTTTTAACCTAAACCGCTCAATTTTTAAAATCTTTATTTCATATTATTTTGTATTATAAACCTCTAAATAGAAGCATGTGAAAGAGATAATAGATCTATATATCTGAGCAAAAGATGGATTATAGCACGGGTGACATTGATAACAGTATTAATCTACAAATGTTTCAGACTTGGCTTATTTTCTTCAGAAATTATGCATTTCATTAAATTGTCATAGTAATAACTATTGTGTTAAAAGGTAAAGTAATTTTGCATAAAAAAAAACCCTTGCATTCCAGCTTGTCCTCAGATATCAGAGGTGCTGGGGGTAGCTAGGTTTAGATTCTAAGTGGTATCCAATTTGGCACTATTAGTCTGGTCACGTGCAATTTATTGAACTATCACGATTATGGATGCTCTAATAGCTCGCTGCACTTTCAGCTTAGTCACACTCCATGGACTCACATAACCAGAGTCTAACTCTTTTAATGGTATGTGGATTTGCAGAGTCAGACTGTCTCTAAGTTTGGTGGCATATAGTGATAACCTTTTATGGCTAGCTTAATAAATAGTGGAGTTTATTAAAGTGACATACAGGTTCTTACGGATTGCCGGTGATAAATACTTTGTCTGCAAAATATTTACAAGTATCAAAATTATTACTAATATAGTGCATTACATCAGAAAGTGACTCGGTATATAGAGATTTCTAAGTTTCCACAAGGAAGCACTCTATAGTCCAGGTATTACCCAAAGGTGTCCCTATGAGGGGGGAAGAGAGGTTCTGCCCATTGACTGATCCCAGGAGTCAGAGGTAGTCTGTGAGAAAATATTCCCTGACTTGTTCACAATGGTACATTCTCTAACATTCACCTTTTCTTAAGTAATTTTTATACTATTTTTTACCTTCAAAGTAGAGCTCGAGTGACTCTAGTCAGACATATCTTTATGATGACTGGTATAAAATTCTCTCACTTTGCTTTTAAAGGTGCAGATTAAGAAAAATTCAGGGCACAAGCACAGTGAGGGGTCGTTGCAGTTTAGAGGCGGGTAGTCTTTGGGATGGAGGTGTGTTTTGGTATTAAAATGATATTATAATGAGCAAAATTTGCATAAAGGACAATTTTTTGTGGAAAAAATAATTACAGCCTGTTGACCTGGGGCGGCAAATATGCAACTTATCAGTTCCATAGTACCATAAAGTTCTCATATATGCAGTGATACCTAGAGCCTGGCATCGGAGTCTTCACTCCACTCCATCCTCCATGATGTTTCATAGGCTGTGTTGTTCAGAGAACTATCATGGAATGGATTCCTTGCATACCAGCTGCAGCTTCAGTCCACCCTGGGAGCTTCTTCAATATGATACCTTTCCTTAATGTGTGAGCAATGCCATACCTTTAATATAAGTTTAATATCCAAGTCTCCTACAGTAATTATTTTACAATAAGATGTATGTTATATTCAGGAATGTATCTGGCATTCAAGATGCAGCAAAAAAAAGTTGAAGCCTATGGAAGGGGGAGGTGAGAAAGTAAGAAGACAATCGTAAGTAAATAGATTTGTTTTACTTGGTTATGGCAGCTTTTCAAGGAGACTGATGTAATGAGCTAGAGCAAGAACTAAAGAGACAAAGCTGCTGTCATGTTGTGGTTTGGCCACTTAGAGGAATTAAGTGCCTAAGCCTTACAGACATAAGCCTTTTGATTGGCAAGGTCATTTCTGTAGAGATCTCAGTGAAGCAAGCACTTCACACAAGGAGACAGGGAATAGAATCATAGAATCCTTTAGGTTGGAAAAGACCTTTTAAGATCATTAAGTCCAATTGTAAACCCAACACTGACAAGTTCACCACTAAACCATGCCCCTAAGCTCCAGAACCACATGTCTTTTAAATGCCTCCAGGGATGGTGACTCTACCACTTCTCTAAGGAGCCTGTTCTAGCACTTGACAACCCTTTCAATGAAGAAATTTTCCCTAATACACGAGGTAATCCACACACAAGTACATAAATTCATTTAACCTCAATTTGTTTCTCTCTTCTCTTCTCTTCTCTTCTCTTCTCTTCTCTTCTCTTCTCTTCTCTTCTCTTCTCTTCTCTTCTCTTCT
>JANIJG010007716.1:15291-25572 GCA_024611175.1 Megaceryle torquata
CAGATCCCTCTGTAGAGCCTTCCTACCTTCAAATAGATAAACACACCCATCCCACTTGGTGTTTGTTGTCTGCAAACTTACTGAGGGGCCAGTCAATGCCCTTGTCCAGATCTCTGATGAAGGCATTACTACTGAGCCCTGGAGAGCACCATTTGTGATCACCCATCAACTGGATTATCTCCATCAACTGCCACTCTCTGGGCCTGGCCATCCACCCTGTTTTTTACCCAGTGAAGAGTATGCCCATGCAAGCCATAAGAAGCTTGTTTCTCTGAAGAATGCTGTGGGATACTATTTTTCACAGTAAACTCCACTGTCAACACTAACCATCCTGTCCTTTTAATGCCTCTGCCTCTACCTGCTCATTTGCTTTACAGTCCCAAACACAGAGTGGTGTTCTAACATACAAAACACTCCTGTGCACCCTAAAGGAGGTAGGAGTGGTATAAAATAGATAACACTCAGCTGTGTAGTTACACAATGCAGATATTCAAAGAAGGCTGAATTAGTCCTATCTGTGAAGCCTAATACTGGCACCATCTAACTCCTGAGTGCTTTTCTTCAAATCTGCTGTGTCCATCAGCTTCTTGATTAGAGTAATACTTTTTATATAACATCACTGTTCCATTTTTTTACTTAACAGTGACTTTAGTGATAACAACAAAGATGGAACTATGAGCCATGACAACAACTCCTCAAATGTTACCAGTAACGTAAACATGCAAAGGTATTTGAAAAGCTTTCTTATTATTTAATGGGAATGAATTTTATCTGTTCAGTACTCCTCAAGCAACTTGTATGGCTCTCTAATCTTCCCCTGAATCCCTTCTAGTCACCATTATTTGAAACATTTGGCAGGAAGAACCATTTCACTAATGTATTCTCTTCGACCCCACTCAATAACATTAAAATTATCACTGTTTGTTCCTTTTTTTTTTTCCATTGGAGACATTAGCTATCAACCCCTCATTTAGATCTAATTCCTTTTTACTTGTTCCCAAAGAATATGTGATCCATGACATGACTTTCTTATGACAATCTCACTAAAAAAAAAAATCTCTTTACATACTTGTGAAGGAACTCATTCACAGCAAGTGCAAGTACGGCAGCCTATTGGTTCACACACAGTATGTTTCTTAAACCATCACAGACAAACTTTTTTTTAATTAAAATCTAACTTCCTCAAACCCAGTAAGTATCTTGCCAGTTAAAATATGACTGATGTGGTCCCGATCTTTTTATTATTAAATGATGATTCAGTTTCTTACTGAAAGCAAACAGTTTAATAATAAAGCAATTAATGTGTTCCAGTATTTCTAATAGTATTTGCAGCTGTTTACATATACCATTAATACTTTGTGTCCTAGACATAGCTCTTGCTAATTAAATGATCACACTAACTCATTTTCAGATACTGCACTACACCTGCAATTATATGTATTAACATGCTCACCATAGAGTAAAACAACAGTATGAAATACTTTTACATAAACAGAAAATGCTTTGTCAAGAGTCAAATATTTGTGTAAATTAAAAAAAAAAATCACTAGTTTGTTACACATACAACTTAATCTGTATTTATTTTCTATAAAACATATCGAAGTTGCAGCAACACATGAAAGAATTTGTGCTTCTTCTGTATTGTGGAATAGCAAAATTTCGTATTTGGAGAAAACATAAGCAAATTATTAAACTACATCAGAATACATAAAGTTGTAACTGGCCTTACAGATGCATGTTTCATTAGTAAATGCAACACTTCCCTAACACACTGTCTTGAGTACTTTCAGTGAAAAATATGTACTCTTGTTACTCGAATTAAAGATTTACATGCAAAAATAGATTAATTCTGCATTTAGCAGAGATTTTATAAGTGACACCATGTGAAATATTAAAAGGCATCAACCACTGAGCTATTTGTCTTGACAGAAGTTTGTAGGACTCTTCTGCAGCTCAAGTATGACAGACTGCATAATTACAAAGCACAAAAGTTACCCTTGCTTTTACTGTTTTCAAAAAGTTTAAGGATAAAGTTTAATTTATGTGTGTGTCATGACCATACAGAAAACATCATCAGCCCACACTCTCTACCTGTACATTGTATAGCTAGAAACTGGAGCTAACAATACCCTTATATTAGTTGTAAAAAATTACCTACCTGCTCCTTGTAGTCTATCAAGTATTAGACCACCACATACTCCACAACAGAGGGACTAACCCAGAGAAACACAAGTGTGTTACTCCTATATAGGGAGCAAATGAAATTCAAGAATGGGCGATGACTGTGTTGCATTCCTGAAAACCAAAGGCAGGGAAGCGCTAGTCTCTCAACATCAAATCACAGAACAAAAATAGTTTTGAAAAATTAGAAGCAACTAGCAATAACAAGAGTTGGATAAACACTAATAGCTACTCTTGACAGTATTATCAAAGTCTCTTGAACACCGAATGAACATTTCAAGAAACAGCAACAGCAATTTAAATTCTAATTGTGCCAATTTTCCTGAGTTCAGGAGAAACATGAGCCCAGAGCTCATGTGTGAAAAGGGAGAACAACAGAAAAGCAGGCTGTGGTCAGACTTTCTCTGAAGGATTTAACAAAAATATTTTTTTTAAACAACCAACTGTATTTTATGGATTACTTCACCAAAGGTAACAGTTGAGAAACCACAATGGAAAGTAAGCTTTAAATCTGCATCAGATGCTTCACAGCCTATTAAACTCCCAAGATTTTGGAATTCCAACTTCTCCAACATTCACCCCTCCAGAGACATGCTTTCCCATCATAAAACCTGTACAGGATCCAGATTCTGTCAGGAGCAATCAGTAAGTCTTGGTTGCAACTCTGAGGATGAAATGTTTTAAATAAAGACATAGAAAAGACATAACATATTAACATGATTAAGCTTGCTTTTTCTTTATACCATATTCTTCCAAAACAGCCCTTCCCAAACTAGTCACATTGGATCAAATATTGTCAGCTGTGAATGACACCATACATGATCTGAAACAGCAATTTTTTTTTTTTTTGTTTTTAATGTTTCATTTCTAAGGACTTCTAGATTTCTAACAAAATTACATCTCCAAAGTTATTCATGAAGTTGCTAAAGCATGCCTCCCATATTGAGTTATTCTAACTGTATAACTAAAGTTGACTAAAACATCTTAAGTGGGAAGTAAAAGGAGAAATGTTAGGAAGTTGAGGCAGAGAGGTTTTTAATAAAAATCTTTCACGAGGATATGGCAACATGTCATTTTTAACCTCACAATGTTCTCGTGGTTTCACCTACGCATGTGTGAGTGCACACACACCTGAGAAGTTTAGATCCACGATACCAAATTAACAAAACTCAAACTCACTTATCGGGAAAAACAGAATAGTTCCTTTTTTTTCTAACTAGGAATGGCTAGAAAGAACAATTAGTGATGAATCTGCATCAGAAATAGATTATTAAGCCTGGTTTCATTAACACTCCTAAAAATATCAACAAATACCCAAACAAGGCACTGTAATTTTCCCTTCTATGAACCGCATCTAACACAGAGAAATTTGTGATACAGCCTCCATGAGAAACATACTTAGAAGGAAACCTACTTTCAAATTTTCTATGTTCTAAAATGCCACTCCAGGACAGAAATGTCTTTTTAGCAAACATCACCTTTTCTAACAGTTCATACACTTACCACTGAAAAACACTAAAAAACAACAAAGGCCATCACTTCCATAATTTTAAACCAAGCCTGTATTCTACTATAAGGAGAGTAACGTGGATACATGCATCACAGGAGAGACTTACAGACTGTGTAGTCTCACAAAGTCACCAACAACTTTGCGATTCACTACTGTTAGGACCTACATTTTTAACTATGAAGAAATCCAGTATGTCCACCCTCTTGGAAAAACATGCATTGGCGGGGGAAGGATTTGGTATTAAAAAAAGCGGATTCAAGAAAAACAATTCTTTAATACAGCAGCACACAAACAGGAAGTCTGCAAAATATTGTGACAGCATACAGAAAATCCAACATATGTGCCATTGTCCAGCACCAAACTACCAACTAGAAGCCAGCATAACTATCTACCAATATTGAATTCTCCTATAAGGTTTCTGTGAAAACATTTTAAGATTACATAAAACAGAGAAATGTGAAATTAAGCAAGAAAGGAAATGGAGACAGGTAATGAATTAAGTTCCTAACATGGAAGAAAGTTATCCATTCAAGTGACAAACTCTGGTTTTAGAGTATCTTATCACTACTCCAAGTGCCTTACCCGCTAGTAAGAAAAAGCAGGAAAAAAAAAAAAATCAAGCAACTTCCTCTCCTGTTTCACACTCCCATCTTCTTTACGTAAAAAATTCTTTTCTTAGCTTCCAGCTCTCTCTCTATCCTGCTCCTTTTGACTAATGCCGAACTGAAGTCAACCACGGCGGTAAACACAGCGGGGCTAAGGCAAACACACAAAACACGTTTCCTTAATGGCCTCTCAAAACATGCCACTACATCAGCATTGGTCTCCTTTGCCACACAACAAAACAGAGAGAAAACTGGCAGCTCCCGGGGCCACCAGCACACAAGCTACCCCTCAGCAGGGCCACGCAGGCTTCCCGCACACCTCTTCCTTCCCCAAGCTCCTCGGTGCTGGGGCCCAGTTCCTCTGTCCGCCCGCTGCGCGCGACCCCGGCACCACGCGGGACCTCGCTCTCAACCCACTCTCCAGGGGTGCCAGGCCATCGCCCCGGCGCGGTCCCCCGCCGCACTGCCCGCCCTGGGATGCCGTGCCCGGCCTGACCCGTCGCTGAGGCCGACACGTCGGCAGGCCGCCCCGCGCCGCCAACCCACCGCGGCCGGGCCGGGCCCTCCGGGGACACTCCGCCCGCCTGCCCAGCCCGGCCCCACCTCCCTCCGCCCGTCCTTCAGGCGGAGGAGAGAAGCGAAACAGCCCCCCACCGCTTCTTTGCCGGGGCCTGCCGCCGGCCCGCTCCCGGCCCCGCGCGGCAGCAGGCCCCGGCTCCACGCATGGAAGGACGCCGGAGGAGGCTCAGAGCCCGCCGCAGGCCGCGCGGCGAGACGGGCTGTAACGGCCGCCTCCTCTCCCATGACACTGCAGAGCGGGGCCCGGCCACCGCCCTCCGCCGCCGAGGCCTCCTTCCGCCGCCGGCTCCGCGGGCCCCCCTCCCGTCGGCAGCGGCGCCATGATGATCCGCCCGCGAGGGCGTCGCGCCAGGCCCTAACGCCGGGCCGCTCCTCCGCCACCGCGGCCTGGCGCCCGCCGCCGCTCACCTTCATGTCGGGACATCCTAGTCCAGAGGCGGCGGCCCAGGCCCGTCTCGGGGCTCCCACAGGCTGCTCAGGCGCCGCTGCGGCCTGTCACCCCGCCGCCGCCACACGCACGGAGCCCCGGCGCGAGTGGAAGAGGGGCCGTGGGCAGGGAGTAAAAATATAAGAGGCGGTGAGAAGCCGGCCTCCCTCCTCCTCCTTCTCCCTCGCCCTGTGGGGGGCGGATCCGGCGGCAGTGGCTTCCCGGGTGCCGTGACACGGTGACTCTGGGCCGCGCCGGTTTCTGGCGCCGCCTCCCGCTCCGCCCGCTGCCGCAGCGATAGCAGCGACGGCGGAGTTGCCCGCCGCGCTGGAGCGCTCGCGGCTCCTTCCCCTTCCTCCTCCCGCCCCAGCCGCGCTTCAGGAGGAAGAGGAAATACCCCGCCGGGGCGGCGGCCCTCACGCGCGGGCTGCCGGGCCGGGGGCGGTGGCTGGGCGCCCCGGCGAGCCTAGCGGCGGCGAGGGGTAGCGGGGCGGGCTCCGAAGGAGGAAGCGGCCAAGGTAACGGAGGGTTGGACAAGGGCCGGTCCAATCCAGGGGACGCGCGTTAATCAGCTTTTTATGTAAAAGGAGGGGGAAGAGAGTGGCAGAGACCAGTGCGCATGTCCCGAACCGATTTTTCAATCACTGGTAACGTTACTCGTTCTGACGGTTTTTGGAACGGCTCGATTGCGGTCGCCAGGGCGGGCACGGGGTTAATTTCCTTCCAACTTTACCCCCTTCTCCCTTTGTCAGTCCTGCAGAGTACTCCCGACAGAAGCGTGCTCCGGCTAGACTCCTGCTTAACGAAGAGGACCAACGTGCCGTGTGTCATCACACTCCAGACAACTGTCTCGGTCTCTTCACAGCATAAGAACTTTTTGTCCCATTTATGGTTGCTTCCTGCCGTGTCATGAAAGCAAGCTAGTCTTCAGATGAGTGAAAAACCTGTGGCACGGTGCATTCATTTCCTGGTTCAGATGTATGGGGTACATAGATCCAGGAGTTCTGTTCTGCTTTTCCTACTACAACCTCCTGGTCTTCTCTCAGATTTCACCCAGAATAACACCATTTCTCTCACCTCTGTCCATGTTACTCCCACCTGCCTTCATTTTCTTCTAAATTTTCATCCGCTCATGATACTCCTCCATCTCTTATCTCTTATAGTCCAACACCTCTATCTTCCCCACCATCTTACACCACAGTCCCCGTATGTTTGCCACAATGCTGCAGTTTTTGTACATTCAGTTCACAGAATCATTGAATTTCCTAGATTGGAAAAGACCTTTAAATCATTGAGTCCAATCATTAACCTAACACTGAGAAGACCTTGACTGAACCATATCCCTCAGCACTATGCCTAGGCAACTCTTAAATGTCTCCAGGGATGAGGACTCAACCACTTCCCTGGACAAACCACTCAGTGCCCCATAACCCAAGTGGTACAGAAATTCTCTCTCATATCCCATCTCAACTTCCCTTTATGCAACTTAAGGCCATTTCTTCTGATTCTATTACTCGTTCCTTGGCAGAACAGACCAATCCCCACCTCTCTATAACCTCCTTTCAGGTAGTTGCAGGGAGTTAGAAGGTCTCCCCTGACCCTCCCTTTCTCCAAGCTAAACAACCCCAGCTCTCTCAGCTGCTCCTCATAAGACCTGTGCTCCAGGCCCTTCACCAGCTCCACTGCCCTTCTTTGGACACGCTTTAATGCCTTTAATGTCTTCCCTTGTAGTGAGGGGCCCAAAACTGAATGCAGTATTCAAGGCATGGCCTCGCCAGTGACAAGTACATGGGTAGAATCACTTCCCTGGTTCTACTGGCCACATCATTTCTGATACAGGCAAGGATGCCCTTGGCCACTTGGCCCTCTGGGCACACTGCTGGCTCATGTTCAGACAGCTGCCAATCAACACCCCCAGGTCCCTCTCTGCTGAGCAACTTTCCAGCCACTCCTCCCCAAGCCTGGGGCGCTGCTGGGGGTTGTTGTAGCCAAAGTGCAGACCCTTGTCCTTGGCCCACTGATCTAGTCTGTCTAGATCCTTCCGCAGAGCCTCCCTACCCTTGAGCAGACTGACACTTCCACCCAGCTTGGTGTCATCTGCAGCCTTACTGAGGGTGCACTCAATCCCCTCATCCAGGTCATCGATAAAGATATGAAACAACTGGCCCCAGTACTGAGCCCGGGGAGACACCACTCATGACAGGCCACCAACTGGATTTAACTCCATTCACCATCACTCTTTGGGCCCTGCCATCCAGACAGGATTTTTTTATCCAGAGAAGTGTATGCCCATTCAAGCCATGAGCAGCCAGTTTCTCCAGGAGAATGCTGTGGGAGATGGTGTCAAAGGGTTTACTAGAGTCCAGATAGAAAACATCCACAGCCTTTCCCTCATCTGCTAAGCAGGTGACCATGTTCTGGAAGGAGATCAGGTTGGTGAAGCAGGACCTGCCCTTCATAAACCCATGCTGACTGGGCCTGATCATCTGACCGTCCTGCATGTGCTGTGTGATGGCACTCAGGATGATGTTCTCCATCAGCTTATCCTGCACCGAAATCAAACTGACAGGCTGTAGTCTCCCAGATCCTCCTTCCGGCCCTTCTTATAGGTGGGTGTGTTACACTGGCTAATTTCCAGTCTGTTGGGAAAAAGTGATTTTGCTTAATTTTCAGGTGAGAGCTATCAAGAGATCTTAAGACTACCTTGCAGGAAGAGAAAAAAAGAAAGGGCTAACATTTCTCCTGCCAGGCAGCCAGCAGTCCCGCAGAATTAGATGCAATTCTATTTTTCTGCACAAGCTGATGCTGACATGGATTCCCTGGGGTCACACAGCATTTTCTAGGAGAAGCCACTATGTTTCTAAAAATTTGGCCAAAGCTGCCCTCTTATTCTTTGACTTGTCTTTTTCTTCTTACTATGATCTAACATTTTGAGACAGAAAATTATTTGCAAATATAGGGCAAAGATGCTGCATTTTCTCCCCAGTTGCCTCCCCAATTTTTTCAGAAGCAGCATTTTTCTCCTCAGCTGGTTGGATGAGCTTTTGAAACACAGCAAAAACCTGGCCTGGGGTATCAGAAATGCTTTTTGCTGCTTTCTGACCCAAATGCCTACAAGATTGGGTCACGACCTCTGAATACAAACACCTGCTCCATGCAGTAGAGCTTTTTATGGATTTTGCTGCTAAGGAAGTTTTTAAGGATCACTATAGATAAAGAGCAGGACACACAAAAGCAGCATTCCAGATTGGTGAAGGAACAATGACTGCCCTAGGCTTTTTGCCTTGTGGAAAGTGATGTGTGTTTGTCCCAATCTTTAGTAATAATCCAGATTCCATCTTCCTTCTTCAGGGAGTAAGAGATACCAGCCCAGTCATATGGCATATATCTGATGAAGTGTCTCCCACAAGCATCGAATACAGCCTCTCAAAAGTCTCTGCTATTTACAAAATGGAAAAAAAAAAACCAAAAACCAAACACCAAACACCCACACAAAAAACCCCACCACCCAAAACCCCAAAACAACAAAAAAGCAATCCTAGAGAGCATCTACAGCCCAGGAAGCTGTATACTGGGCATCTTTGGTATGGCTACCAAGCATATTCAGTGAGACCTCAGTAAGAAGACCTCTCAGGGGATGGAGATACATGAGTTATGCCTGCCCCCTCATCTACATCTCTGGCAGAAACTACTGCCAGGCTGCATACCCACCCCGGCACTCAACAGGCTTTAGAGCTGCTTGACATTCCTTCTCCAAAGCAATTCATGTTTTAACATTTTCCTGATATCTACTGGGCTTTTGCATGATCTGGAAAAATTTCATCCTTCTATGTTTTGCAACCAGTAGCAGAAATGTACAGCCCAGCACCTGCTCTATCATTTATTTCATGGCTGTTTCCCAAGGTTCTGATTCAGACAGCAGCTCTTTTCAGCAGACATTTCTCCAGAGTGATTAAATCAAGCAATCCTGGAAACAAGGACTTAAATGCTTCACTAAATTGCAACAAAGCTGATCAGAGATTACAGCAGGGATGTGACTTTAACCATAATTAACTATCTGCAAGGACAGTTTTATTAACTAATGTTTTTTTCTCTGAGAAATAAAAAAGAAGCAGCTCTGAGTTAAAGCATTCTTAGAGTTTGACAACAATCACGGCTTCTTACCTGCTAGCCTGGGAAGTGCTCAGCAAATCTGCTATCTAATCCAGGAAACTGGAGGCTGGACCACATCAGGGAATGCCAGAGAATAATGCACAAGTCTCAATTTCCAAGGTGGACCGATATCACTTGAAAAGTCTACCTCTTTTGGCACCCAAGGCTACTGTAGGCAGGACCCAAATCCTCAGCTACCGACTACTCAGCAGTGTTTGAATTTACTGCTTCAACTCTTAGGCTCTATTACCCAGGCTGTAAAAATTTTCTTCTTATAACTTTCTCTTTGCTGAGAATTGCTGATCTCTGGGTCCACCACACCTGAGGCCCAGAACTGTTCTAAGCTCTCTTGAGAAACAAATGCAGCTTTGAAGGAAGAATAAAAGAAATTAACTGCTGCAATAGCAGGCAACATCCTAGACACCGTCCTTATTTTAAGTCCAGTGCCATTTCCAACAGCTCCAATCTGACCCTTAGCAGACTGCAGTGTGAAGATTTAAAAAAGATGTTACATGTTTGAGGCATTTCTTTGTATATGTTCATAAACTATGGAAGTAACTTACACCTTCTTTCTTAAGTGGAAGCCTGTAACTCTATAAGAAGCTGCTGAATTCCATCCCCATTTCTCCTTTGGTCAGCAGGTAGGTCAACTAAAAATCCATACTCACACAAGCTCTCACCAGCTACTTTTATTCAGATAGGAAAGACAAGCAAAACCATGCAGGGAGTGCTTCCGAAAACTCCTGTTTGTTTTACAAAGCTGCCAAGAAAAAAAGGTCACTCGCCATTCTCACATCCCTCAAAATCTTGTCACACACACAGACCAT
>JANIJG010007717.1:0-17003 GCA_024611175.1 Megaceryle torquata
AAGGAAGGAAGGAAGGAAGGAAGGAAGGAAGGAAGGAAGGAAGGAAGGAAGGAAGGAAGGAAGGAAGGAAGGAAGGTCCTATCACACATGTTTATTTAAATGCAACCTTCAGCTCTGGAGGTTTTTAACCCAAAGATTACAGAAATCAAGGAGGGTATTCAGGGACAAGTATTGCTTTTATTTAACCTTTCCTTATTTTTAGCTGCCAGCTACTATCTGTAGTACTGGCAGGGAGGTAGGTGGACCTTTGATCTCACACAGTTTACATGGTCTTGTGTCTTGGCAGGGGAAGGTTGGGATATTGACACAGCATTTCTCTGGGACAGGAATGGGAAATGTAATATGTAACTTATTTAACTAAAGGCTGTGAGCCAGAAGAGGCAGCCAATAGACTAAACAAAACTCCACTAAAGGAAGCTCATGGACTTTCTTCCTCATGCTTGCCTGTTAGGTAGTTGTAGAATAGCATTTTTTGAAAATGAAAATAATTGCCACATAAGAAAAATGCCTGCTGCACCTAAATAATTTTTCTGTTGGCAACCAGGAAATCTGTAACAAAAAGTGACAGCGACAGTTGGAAATCAGGTACATAGCACCCCAATCTTGGTGCAGTTTTCCCTACTTTCAGTGCAGTGAAACAAGTTGTCATCAAAATCCTTGTCATTAAGGATCTGCAAGTTGCCTCTGGGAACTCTGAATCCTTTTCACATTTATTGATACTGCTGAGCAAAAAGACTTGTGTCTTCAGCACCTTCTCCGGGCACCAAAGCCCATAAGTATTAACTTTTACACAGGCAAACATGTGCTCCCATTTTGGGTGGAAGCAAGGAGTTAGAAATGAAAAAAGATCCCATCCACCCAGAAGATCACAGTGTACATGTCCCAATGCGTTCCTTGAGCTGAAGAGCCAGGAACTTGGTTCTGTGTGGCGAGGTAACTCCCACATACAGTCAGAGCAGCCTTGCTTTAAACATCTACCTGTAGCACTTATTGTCTTCCTTCTTATTGTAGGAAATTAAATTAATAAAGCTCATGAAAGAACCAGCTTATACAACCACAGGGACACCCCATGTACTGGCAAAAGCATTTATATCCTGCATAATTTGATTTCTATTGCAGACTCCATTGTCATGCTAGAGGAATAGCTGTTAGAGGAACAAAGATATACTTTACCAATGCATGACATAAAAAATTGCCAATGATCAGTAAAATGCAGACCTCTGATCCTGGAAAGTGTGAGTGATCTGATGGCAGAATAACCCCTAAGTTTTAGCACATCCCATCTGTAACACAATTAACACAAGTTGGAAGAAACCTGCAATATTTAATTTTTTTTTTTAAAGGCATATCATATTCTATTTTTGTTTTCACTTTAGAAACTATTTCACTCACTTCTAGTGCCACAGAATGTTTCAGTTTTAGAAGTTCAATGTTTTGAAGGTATTTTGTTGTGCAGTTCCAGATCTGTTATATTTATGTATGTAGTTCTTGTGTTTTCCTCTGCTTTCTATCTCATACCCTACCTGTGATCCCCTGAAGTATTAGACTCTGCCCAAAGCCATCAACTAATGATTTTCTGTCATCTGAGATAGAGAAGAGAGGCCATCATTTTTCACACATAATCATGGTGTGTATGCATCCAGTAACACAGCAGTATAGCATACATGTTCCTGAAATAAGGATAGAGGATGATACTTTTGGAGGTGTAATTTTCAAGCAGATTTATGACTTTAACAGAGAAATATATCCTTGCTTTAGTGATCACAGAATCACAGCATGGTAGGGGTTGGAAGGGACCTCTGAAGATCACGGAGTCCAACCCCCTGCCAAAGCAGGTGCACCTAGGGCTGTTTGCACAGGAATGTGTCCAGGCAGTTCTGAAAGTCTCCAGACTCCACAACCTCTGTAAGCAGCCTGTTCCAGTGCTCCGTTGCCCTCACTGTAAAGTTTTTCCCATGTTTGGGTGGAACTTCTCTGTTCCAGTTTGTGACCATTGCCCCTTGTCCTATCACTGGGAACCACTGAAAGGAGACTTTTGACATCTGCCCTTTAGACATTTATAAAAATTAATAAGATCCCCTCTCAGTCTTCTCTAGACTAAACAGCCCCAGGTCTCTCAGCCTGTCCTCACTAGAGAGATATTCCAATCCCCTAATCATCCTTATAGTTCTCCATGGACTCTCTTCAGCAATTCCCTGTCTCTTCATGAGCTGGAGAGACCAGAACTGGAGCTCACAGTGATGGATAGTTCTATTGAAATGTTGACTCTAAAAGTTATTTTTATTAAATCCTATACACTTTTCCAGAAACTCTGTGAACCTGGAATTGCATCAAGCCTCTATTCACAAAATTTGCACATTAGAGCTTTAGCAGACAAAGCTAAGAATGAGGCCTATGTGTGTATTATGTGTTGAATTACAGATCTTATTTCTTTCTGAGGACTAAGTTACATGATTTCTTGTAGCTGACAATTTAAAATTGTATTAGATATCAGTCACTTAATATGTGGTATAGAAAGTTGTCTAATTAGAAAATTGATTGATTACAGAAATTTGTGTTGTTAATATCTTTTGAGGAAATAGCCCTATACAGTCAGATCCCTATGCAGTCACTTGTGTTAGCATGAGCCAAACTGCACCAGACCCAGAGGTAGTGGTGGGCTCTGGGACATTCCAGTGGACCCCTGGACTGTTGGGTGGAGGTGCTGTAAGAGAACAGGCATATTTGCTCAGTATGAGGTTGACAAATCTTATTTCTTTCAGAATCCAGCCCTGTATCATAGCACTGTATTCACCCATGCAGGCTTACCATTTCACTCCAACCTTGTATAGGAATCTCTGTTTGGGGTTGTATATGTCCTTAGTGTTACAAACAAGAAAAGGCAATAAACTTATCCTTTTCATGCCAAAATGCCATACCTCTTATTTTATTTGTTAATGGAAGCATTGCTGTAAAATCCTTACATAAAGTGGTGTGTTACATCAGATTTGATATTACATGGCATGTTTTGTTCTTGGCATGTTTTGTTCTGTCCTTTTCATTTTACTAAAACCTCAATGTTTAAAATTTTCTTGAAGCATTCCACCTATTCTTCTGTGATGGGATTTTTGTTTTAGCCGAAATGATTGAGTAACTTCACAGATATTCAATGAACCATAAAAAGTGTCATTCTATGTTTTAGTGCACTACAGTATGAAAGTCGAACCTGAAGTATACTAACAGCGAGATGTCTTTACCTCTGGCACTTTCAGCCAAATCATTTATAAAGCCCTGGAGCAGAATAAGGAGAGTTTAGTGCCTTCTGTTGAGCAGAACTATTACAAGGTGAACGTTGGATCCCACCTTGTTCCTTACTGTAGAAAACTCCTTCCTCCTCCCTAATATGTGGTGTCCTTATGACCCTAGTGACATTCCTTACTACTGCTCCAGTTTTTCTTAGGATCTGAACTGCCAGCAGGAGCAACTGATTGTGGTTGAATGAAAGGATCTGAGGTGGATTGAGAACTGGCTGAACATCTGAACTTAGGAGGTTATGGTCAGTGGTGCAGAGTCTAGTTGGAGGCCTGTGCTAGTGATGTTACCCAGGGATCAGTACTGGGTCCAGTCTTGTTCAACATATCCATCAATGATATGGATGAAGGGACAGAGTGTATCCTCAGCAAGTTTGCTGATGACGCAAAACTGAAAGCAATGGCTGACACATCATAGCTGTGCTGCCATCCAGCAAGATCTGGATAGACTGGAGAGTTGCACAGAGGGGAACTTAATGAAGTTCAGCAAGGGCAAATGTGGAGTACTGCATCTGGGAAGGAATAACCCCATGCACCAGTACAGTTTAGGGACTGACCTGATGGAAAGCAGCTCCAGGGAGAAGAACCTGGAAGTCCGTCCTGGTGGCTGACAGGTTAATGATGAGCCATCAGTGTGCTCTTTTAGGCAAGAAGGCCAATGGTATCCTGGGGTGCATTAGGAAGAGTGTGACCAGCAAGTCGAGGGAGGCTCTCCTCCCTCTCTGCCCCAGTGAGGCCACATCTGGAGTACTGTGTTCAGTTCTGGTCTCTCCAGTTCAAGAGAGACAGGGAACTACTGGAAAGAGTCCAACAGAGGGCTACGAGGATGATTAGGGGACTGAAATGTTGCTTTTACAAGGGAAGCCTGAGACACCTGGGTCTGTTTAACCTGGAGAAGACTGAGAGGGGATCTTAACAATGTTTATAAATATCTGAAGGATGGGTGTCAAGAGGGTGGGGTTAGTCTCTTTTCACTGGTTCCCACTGATAGGACAAGGGGCAATGGTCACAAATTGGAACACAGGAAGTTCCACATAAACATTCCACATAAATTTTACTGAGATGATGATGGAGCACTGGAACAGGCTGCTTACAGAGTTTGTGGAGTCTCCTTCTCTGGAGACTTTCAAAACCTGCCTGGTTATGTTCCTGTGCAACCTGCCCTAGGTGCACCTGCTTTGGCAGTGAGGTTGGACTCAATGATCTCTAGAGGTCCCTTCCAACCTCTACCATTCTGTGGTCCTGTGAAACCCCCAGCCAGGTTTGCCATTGCCTGGCACTGAAACTTGGCTATGGTGTAGAGACAGCAATAGACATCAAGCTGCTAAAGCAGTTCCTCAGAAGTGCTGGAAAGAAGTTGGTATTTGTTTTCTAATACCTCTCACCTTATAAAGTTCAGTTTTCCAAAGTTCAATATCAAAGCACCATGACAAGGCTCAGTAACTACCAGCCACAAAGGTGTCAGTTACACCTTACTGCTGGCAAAGGCTGCATGCTTTGGTGTCATTTTCTTTTAGTTGATGGGCTAGAGACTGGTAGGAGTTGAAGGAAATTATGAAATTGATGACATTGGCTGAGATGTGTTAACTGGAATGGCTAATTAGGCTTTGGTGGAAATACAGGTATTCTGAGACAAATTTGGAATAGGAAAAAGGGTTTATCAAGGAAAAGAAAGCATGGCAATCTCCCTCAAAAAAGCATGCACATTATTTCTAGGATTAGGCTTGTCTAGACTTTATGATGTGGGTTTCATTTATATATATACCTTCTAGTTTACATACACTACTGTCAGAAAAATTAAGTGGATCCTGTGAGAAAGCAGAGTAGAAGGTAAGCACCTTTTCATTGATTTTCTGTGAAAAAGTGCTTATATTATCTTCACTTGTCAAAGAGACCCAGTTTGCTAGAATTATTGACCTTTGCCTTCCTATTCAGAAAAACTAAGAAGACAGAGCCCTACTCCACTCACAAGTCCCTGCAGTGCAAGTTCTGGCTTTCTCTGTTCTCTCCAAGAGCTGTCACACAAAGATGGAGATGCCGAAAGCAAAGAATGATGTTACCTCTAACACACTAATTTTTTACAGGGAGAGCCTGACCACCTGAAAATCATACTGGTATATAGACTGCAATTTATTACAGACAGACGTGAGGAATTGTAAGAATGAAGTGTAACTTTTTAAAGTTAAAAAATTATTCCATCAAGTATCAATAAAATTTGGAGTATAACATGTAATGCTATCATCCTGTCCAAACCTCTTTTTTCAAGTTAGGCAGAAAAAGGGACACAAGCTCCCCAGTTTTGCAGATTAGTCCTCCAAAGTGCTGCATGATCAAAATATTAACTGGAGAGTGATTTTTATAGCACTTCAGATTTTTAATTTCCCCATGACTAGCCTACATCTGGGACAAACAGTGCTGGCAACTCTCCCAGTACTGAGTAACATATTTTGGCCCCTGTCTGTATTTTTGATTTTTGGATCCTAACCTCAGTCCAGCCCTCACTGCATATCCATTTTGTCTTACTGCAGCAGAGGCTCCTCATCTTTTTCCACATCTCCCATGGCAACTTGGATTCCACATATGAACATAAGAAGGTAGCATAAACAACCAGTTGTAGTGGGCATCCCCCTTTGCAGTCTAAAAGTTATGTAAAATCTCTAGTTTCTTTTATCTTTATGGTAGAATTACCTGAAACAGCCCAAAATCTAATGTTAAAGCTGGGGACTTTGGCATCAGCCAATACTCCTTGAATGATACATCTGGTAGATTTCTTTCAGGATTAAATCTGTTTTACAATGCAAGATCTTAATATATTTCTTGGTTTTGGTTTTGTGGGGTTTTTTTTGTTTGTTTGTTTTGTTTTGGGGGTTTTGTTGTTGTTGTGTTTGTTTGTTTGTTTTTGGTTTTGTTCTGTTTTGCTGGGTTTTTTTTCCCTCTTTTTTCTTTTTTTTTTAATATTAGATTGAAATATCTGATTAGCTAAAAGGATTGAAATGATTTTTAACATCCTGGTAGATGACCAAGACATTGTAGCAGATCCTTCCACTGTTACTCCAGTTTATACATACTGGAGTACTACATCAAGTTCTGGACTCCCAGCACAAGAAGGATGTACACATATTGGAGCGTGTACAGAGGAGGGCCACCAAGATGATCAGGGGAATGGAGCATCTCTCATATGAAGACAGGCTGAGGGAGTTGGAGCTCTTAAGCCTGGACAAGAGAGTGCTCCAGGGGGACCTTATAGTGCCCTTCCATTACCTGATGGGGGCCTACGTGAAGGAGGGGGAAGGTCTATTCAAAAGGGTTTGTAACGACAGGACAAGGAGCAATAGTTTTAAGTTGGGAAAGGAGAGGTTTAGACTGGATATTAGAAAAAAGTTCTTTAATCTGAAGGTGATAGACCACTGGAATGGGCTGCCCAGAGAGGTGGTGGAGGCCTCATCCCTGGAGTCATTCAAGGTCAGGCTTGATGGGGCTCTGAGCAACCTTACCTAGGTGGAGATGTCCCTACTTGTGTAGGGAGGTTGGACCAGATGACCTCCAGAGGTCCGTTCCAGCCTAAAAGATTCTATGATATTCTGGTTTACTTTCTAAAATCAGGATCTTTTTATAGGTCAGTTTCTGCTCTTCCTTAAGTTAGCTGGAAAGGTTTGGTATAAAAATCCATTAAAAGTTGGAGAAAATAACAGAAAACATCATAATTTTCATCGGAAAATTGGAACTACTGTGGCATTTATGGATGTGCTTTTATGTCCCATACATACTAAAATTCTTTGCTTCATTTTAAGGTCTTTCAGGCAGAATGATTATCACGAGTGCTTCATCACAGCACCTTCCTCTCTTCTGGATTCTGTCACTTACATGGTCCCTGCTAACTCAGTTGTCTCTGCATCATATTCAGTTGCACAGAGTAATCACATTCTCTGTAAATTACAGTCAAAAGATCTCTTATACAGCCCAGGACTGCAGAAGGACAGATTTGTGAAGAAACACATCTAGCCATAAACATAGGAGCTGACACTGCAGATTGCATTTACGCAGACAACTGAACAGTATAAGAAATATTGCATTTTTATTGTTCCTTCTAACTGATCTCCAAGTGCTTGGTCATGACTTGGGTACTCTCCACAAGTTATAACAGTACTATGAATTATAAAAGAGAACCTAATCTTTTACAGTGAGATCACTATCTCTTACAGTGAGAATTACATTTCAGCTTTAACATCTATGTCCCAGACTTGCTTTCGTGATGAACCCTGGGAGATGTAGAACACTGGGTAGGAGCCAAGTGTCACAGTCCCCGAGCCATTTGGATTGCTGGTAGAAGTATGCATGGTTGGACAGGGAAGCCATTAGATTATCATGTCGTTATGTGAGCCAGTAAGCTTGGTCATATATCCTTCAGGGCACTAAGATGATAGTAATCATTGTTAATAAATAATTGGTATTGATATAATGCACCACATTTCTGTGCATTAGTTTCCCCCTCTTTATCAGAATAATAATAAAGAAGGGAAAAAGAGGTGAAGGATTTCATCTTGGCAAAATGTCATGTTATTGACATTTATTGTGTTGTCTTGGTTAGGCTCACGGTTGTTTTACAAATGTGCGAAATATCATAGAATTCACTTCTGTGTGATAGCAAACAGTAGCCTAATGATTCCCTACCAGCTGCTGAAGTGGAATTGAAAAGGATAAAGTATAAGATGTGTAAGAAGTAGACCATTTTCTGGAAGCTTAAATTCACTTTTTCTGAGGAGTCCATTCCAGTTTCAGTAACACAAACTTACCTCTACTTTGATAATATTTTTGTCTATGTTTAAGTATAATCACTTCCACTTCTTTTCTCAGTCCTCTTGTAAATGCCCTTAGATCTTCATTCTTCATCTGGATCTACCTGTAGATCCATGTAGTCAGCTGACAGAAGAATGGTATTTCCCAGAAAATCTCCACCTCTGAGTGTATTTCCACTCTACTCTTTCTGTATATGCGTATATCCGGATGCCCAAATGTACATGAGCAATACAGGTATCCAAGTCTATACTTAACGCCAAGTATTGTCATAGTTTATGACTTAATTTTGAATTAGATGATCTTTATTTTAAAGAGTGTTTCTCTGCTTATAAATTAGAACAAATTTTCCATTTTGCGTTTCACTGAAGAGAAGCAGATTACATACTTGCTTGCTTTTTCTGCATAGAGTGGTGATGCTGGTCAGTTTAAAGTTTCTATTTAGTAAAAAAATCATTAACATTGACAGGAAATATGTCTGGATAAAAAGTGTAAGGGCTTGGTTCTCACAATCCAAAGAGCTTACTGTGGCTTACACTTATATACAAAAATTGAGTTTTCTAAATTTTCCTGAATCTACTCAGCGCATATTTTAACCTTCTTTGTTGTCCTTAAAAGATGAATTGTGGTTCTACCTCATGCCATTTGCATTGGAGAGCATTAATGTGGAAGGAAAGAATAATTTCAAATATTGAATTCTGGTTCTGGTAACAACTGCAAGTGCAATTACCTGGGATTTGTGCAGTCTTTAGATATATGTTTTACTGCATTTTATGTCAGCTATAAAATTTCAAGTGACTTAGTATGAACAGGAACTTCAGGTCTGAAAAACTACCTTGAAGTTGTGATAACCTACCACCTTGAATGAGATAGGTAAATGAGCAAGAAAGGTGTAGTCAAATGAGCTTCTGATAATTCCTGATTAAGCATCTCCACTTATGTTAGGGGATTCTAAGTATGACTCAGAGAGGACAATGGCAACAAGTTCCTGCCCAGCACAGCAAGCACACCCCCTCAGAAACAACCCCACCTTCCCAGGTGCCCTTGCATAACAGGTATGAGGCCTTGCAAGAGGAACTTAATAATAAGGAAGCTGATGATTTGTCTAGTTAGAAGTGTTGCCGAAATTAAGCTGGCCTATGCTCTGTGTCAAAACTGCTCATACAAATTAAAAAAGATGGGTTGTTGTCATAGGTGACTCTTTTCTGAATGGAACAGATGGCCCAGTATGCAGACCAGATCCACTTCTTATAGGGGAGTGCTGACTCCCTGGGGCGCATGTTGATGATGTGGTGAGAGAACTTCCTACCCTGGTACAACCCTCAGATAATTATCCATTACTGACTTTTCAGGTGAGCATCAACAGACTCACAACAAGAAATCCAAGAGAAATCAAGAGAGACTTCAGGGCCTTGGGACAACTGGTCAGGGGATCAGGAGCACTAGTAGTGTTCTCTGTCCCTCTAGTTGCAGGGACTAATGAGGAAAGAAACAGGGAGACACGTCAGCTCAATACCTGGTTCTGAGCCTCTTGTCACTGGTAGGACTTCAGGCCTGCCTTCACCTACTCGGATGTCACACCTCATGAGTCAGGCCATCATAAATGTCCCAAAAGGATTCTTTGACCTCCCCTTTCACCATTTTAAGCTTTTGTCTATACCTGCATGCCCTAGGTATTTTCAGCACCCTTCTACATTTGTGAAGTTTAATACTATTATGGAATATCTGTCTCCTATACTGAAGCTTTGGGGCATTTTTTTGTTTTGTTTTGTTTTGCAGGGGAGGGTTGTTGGGTTTGGTTTTTTGTTGTTGTTTCTTTGTTTTGAAAGAGTGGGGTTTTTTTTTGTTTTTATGAAGATGTTTATGTATAATTGTGTTATGACTAAATTTGGAAAAATTGCCAATTGTCATCTAAGTAGGGTATATACAGAAAATGCACAAGAGTGCACAGTACAGTAAGGAGGCAGGGACTAGGCTAAGATACAGCCTAAAAGGAGAAAGGGAGTGGACCCTTCTTCCTCCCCACTTCCTTCCTTGAAAGTACAGAAAGACCTTCCCCTTCACATAGCTTTTATAATAAGAGCAACAGCTCCACAGAGAGGATGTGGTCATAGATTGATACTGTTAGAAGTAAAAAGGAGCAACAAGACTACCAGGACAGTTTTCTTTTTCTTGATGTGCACACCTAAACATAGCAATAAAAAAGTCAGTAAGTACAAGACTGAAAAAGAAGGCATAACCATCTGTTAACAAAATCTGATAAAAATCCCACATTGAAATTAGTGTGAAATGTAGTCTGTTTCTATGTTTAAGTACCATTCATCATTTCAGCCAATGAAAATTTTATTTTCCCAGTATTTTATATTTTTTTCTCATATATATTTACAACCATTCAATTTATTTTTTTTTTTCAATTCCAGATGTATAAAATGGCTCCAGATCTTTTTTTTTTTTTTTTTCCCTTTCTCTCTTGTCATTCTATTTTGGAACAACCATCAAAACCCCAATGACAACAACAAAACAAATTAATAATATTGGATGTAAGGTCTGTTTGCTTTGGAAAAGATCAATATGTTGGTGCATCAAAATGTTGCCAGATCAGCTGTCTTTCTCCTTTCCAAGAGAGATGATTCTGAATTAGGAGGCTTGCAAAACAAATAAAAGAGAAAAAAAATGTTCACGTTACTTCTAGAGCAGGTTCAGTTAGTAATTACAGTGTTCAGTTCTGGTCTAAGACAATGCAAATGGCACCCTTTCATTTTTTTTATGTTATTTAATCAAGTCTTGTGATTGTTCACTGCATATCAGAGATCAAAAATGTCACTGATAAATCCAGAGGAACAAGACAGTGGTTCATACATCCCATGGTTCAGTTTAAGTAAAGCTGAAAGGATCATTTAACAACATAATAAAAAAGGGCTTAATGATAGACAACATGAAGTTCAGAAAGGCCAAGTGCAAGGTCCTGCCCCTGTACTGGGACAATCCCATGCACAAATAACAGGCTGAGTGGAGTATGACTGAGAGCAGTCCTGAGGGGAAAGACTTAGGGGGGGTTGGTTGATGAAAAGTTCAACAGAAGCCAACAATGTGTGAGTGCGGCCCAGAAAGCCAACCACATTCTGGACTGCATCCAAAGAACCATGGCCAGCAGGTTGAGGGAGGTGATTCTGCCCCTCTACTCTGCTCTCACAAAACCCTACAAGGAGTACTGCATCCAGCTCTGGAGTCCCCAGTACAAGAAAGACATGGATCTGTTGGAGTGGGTTCAGAGGATGGTTACAAAGATGATCAGAGAGCTGGAACACCTCTCCTATGAGGACAAGCTGAGAGGGGTTGGTGTTGTTCAGCCTGGAGAAGAGAAAGGTCTGGGGAGACCTTAATTAAGGCCTTCCAGTATCTGCAGGGGGCCTGCAAGAAATCTGGGGAGGGACTTTGTTCACGGGCTTATTGCAATAGGATGAGGGGTAATGTTTTCAAACTGGAGGGTAGATTTAAATTAGAAATTAGGAAGAAATTGTTTACTGTGAGGGTGGTGAGACACTGGAACAAGTTGCCAGAGACGTTGTGGATGCCAGATCCCTAGAAGTGTTCAAGGCCAGGTTGGATGGGGCTTTGAACAATCTGACCTACTGAAAGATGTCTGCCCATGACAGACAGGAACTAGATGATCTTTAAGGTCTCTTTCAACCCAAACCATTCTATGATGCCACTATTGATTATTCCTGAATAATCTAATTTGATTTACAAGAATTCAATATAAATATTATCCATTTCTCAGAGAAGTATTTTGTCATTTGTAGTTTAGCATGAAATATATGGCATGGGGAGAATGGCTTTAATTCAGTAACCTCACGTTTGTGCAGCAACAAAAGAATAAAAAATGTGCCTGAAACAGAGAGTCAGGGAGGTACTAGAGGAGCACTCAGCTGCAGGCTAGCTAGAAGGGTCTCCAGTGGGTCCCAGGTTGGGGTGTTTCAGTGTTCCTTCTTCCAGCCTCAAGACTAAATTTTCTTGAGTCTCTGTGAGGTAATGCTTTCTGATATTTGAATATGCTAAATTACCTCACCCACAGTAATGCATCTCCAGCCTGAACAAATGAATATACAGACTGGTGTTTTGGGGGCATTCCTTCAGAGCTGATACTTTCAGGCTCCCATTTAGTGTAGCTGTCCTGCCTGGCTATAGCTTTGCAAGTAAGGACCCATTGGGCTGCACAGTCCATGACTGTATTTCTAGGCACAAATAGGTCTGAAACACTTTTAGAAATGTTTTTGGCAAGCTATGTTGACTTCTTTTTTCAGCATGGGTGAATTTGTTAAAACAGGTTCAGTCATGGGAAACTAGGGGATTTCTTCATCCCTGACAGCCCTTCTTCATAGGCAAGTGTTCTTTTCGTTCATATGTTTTTCCAGAGACAAAAGGGAATCTTTATGCGAGAGCCTCTTGACAAGGTACTGGCAGCAGAATAATGGAAATAAAGCTGTAGTCTCATGATTGTCTTCTAATAGCTTTCTTTTTATTTTAAGATACTTAAACCTAATCCCCCAAGTTAGCCCAATGCAGCATTGTTTTCAGGTATTAGCAGGTGGTTTTTAGAGCCCTCTTTAGATGATATGCGGGGCCCACATAGTGAAGTCAATTGTTAGACAGGATATAATTTTGACTTCAGCTCTTCCTCTCAGTTTGAAATAAAATGATTACATTTCAGGAAAGCCTAAGGGAAGATTAAAAGTTTTATATCAAAAGTTGAATATTTTCTTTTGTTGTACACTCCTCTTTTAAAGAAAATGGTATTCATTTAAAATAATGCATGTTCTGATGTTTTTGAAAAGGCACTGCTCTGAATTAAAAAGAAATTCATAAAGTGTGCATGTATGGGAGAGGAAGATTGCAATCTTCATTTGAGCATTTAGTCAAAGGTTTTAACTCAGCCCATTCTGCTTTGTTTGTAGAATGAGGTATCTGCAAAGATTTGTTGTAAATAACAGATGGTCCATAGCATTTACAGAGCAGCAGTTAAGGTGACAAAATCTTCTGGGGCTCCTCTCCACAGGCAGGTTATAAAGTGATATTATAGACTGTGTTCCAGACTGGAGAATGGTCCTTACCTGTCTTTAAACCCATTAAAAGAGGTTTCAGGACACAGCTCCACGTAATTATAGTTCTGGTAACCCCTGTGATGCCTCTCATTTCTTGTATCCCAAAGCTATCCAAGGGCAGAGGTTACTTGTAGACTAAAAACTTGTAAAGCTGACATGGGTGTTAAAAATAAGTGGAATAGCCCAGTGCTGAACAGAATAAGAAGTGAAGAGTAAGATATGAACAAGAGGAATAAGTTATTGTCTGATAAGGTCAGCTAGTTTTTGACATTGATATCAATGAGGCTGTTTTATCAAAGATGACCTGGGCACATTTGTAAAAAGGCATTACCTATTAAAGGGAGTTCCTGGAAACCTCCTAAAAGCAAATGTATATGTAGTGAAGTCTCTTGTAGGAGATCACCATATCAGCCAAATGAGCATAGATCTTTATCCAGAAGCCATCAAAAAAATCTAAATATAACACTGCTGTAGTTAAGTAGCCTGTTTCCATGTCTGTTAAAATGAAGCATGAAAAACTGTTATTGGTACTAAGGAAGATGGTCGCTGAACTGGCAAGATGAAGTTTTCTGATTCTATTGCAGAAAAACAGTGCATTTCTTTCAGCATATTCTTCTGTAAAAAAAAAAAAAAGAAATTCTTCTACCCATTAGCCCTAATGCATACTTCTGTCATAAGACAGTATTAAACAACATGGTTTTACATTCATTTGTGTAATGTCACTGGTGCTCATTTTCACATGTCGACACCTGACCATGGGAATCTGGGTTAACACCACCTCATTTGCTTTTATACTGCCAATTAAATAGACAGACAATAATAAATATTGAGGTTGAGGATTTAAGAAGGACAGATGCTCATGGTACAGAATGGTGAAGGTCTGTGTTACACTGGTATTATCTCTTGCAAAGGAGATGAATTTTTAATGTGCTGTTATTCCAGATTTCTAGAAGAACTGATGTGGTGTGGGAATTAAGACGACAGTTAATGGCCACTGAGGAAGAAGACAATTTATCATATCCTCCTCTGAATGTGACCATGGGAAATGATGCATGCATCCTTTTTTACGCTAGAAATTTCAGCCTTAAAGCCAACAATTCAGTTTTTATGGATTTGACAAATTTGACATTTGTAACCCAGAATGTGGATACTTCTTCCTCTGAGTGCTCAGACATCAATACAACGTGAGTAGCACAAGAAATTTCTTACCATAATGCATGTGATTCCGAAATCTAATCAGAAATGGTGGAATATCAAGTTACTAGCAATTTAGATTTCATCTTCTAAAGCACAAGGAATTAAAAAAAAAAAAAAACAAATGAAATTGTATATTCTTAGAAGAAAAAGATTGAGTCGAGACCACAAAAATTGTTCAGATGCAGCCTCTTATTTTCACATTTTTTTTCCTCTTACAATCCTTAGTTCTTTGTTTATTTATATTTGGTCTAAACAGGTTTCCTTGTGCCTGATCTTATAATCACAGAAACCTCCACTGGCATTAATGAGATCATCATTTCATTGTAAAATTCCCTTGAAGGGGAGTATTGCAAGTTACCAGGTAGTAATTCAGCTGGAAGCACTTTAATGAAACATGATCTATGTTTTCCTTTACTTTGAAGCACCTGCTCTAGGGTAAAAACAACTCTAGAAATATTTTGTCATATTTTTCTGTGTACTGAACTTTTGCTATATGGCTTTTGTAATTGCCTATTGATTTAGAATATTCCCTTCGATTGAAATGTCACAATGATCTAATTAAAGCTGACTACTTTAACATTAAAAATCTGTTTCTTATTCTTAGACTGTCATTAAAATACACAAAGCCAGTGAATGGAATCAGCAGCCTAGAGATAAGGTAACATGATTATTCTTAAACAGATCTTTATGATATACAAAGCCTGTTTGTAAATCAGGATCAAAAAAAAGAGGAGGAGTTAAGTGAGAATGTTTTTGAAATTATGATGTGCTTTTTGTTCTGAGGAGTTACTATGCAGGAGAACAATAATATATTCTCTATATAGAAAAAGTATTAATGTGCTCAGGTAAAGTTCTGAAAAACTAGTGTAGGCAAACAATGATACTCTAAGGTACTGGTATTTACCAAGTACTGATTTGCTAATAGGTTCAGACCACAATCCTGTCTCAGGGAAATCTAACTGTGATTTGTAAACAATTCTAGGCACTGAAGTCTATTTACATGGCCAGGATTCATTTAGCCCTAACACGCTTTCTTGGTGTACTCTGACAGAGCTAGCTTGTGGCTAATGAGGTGCACAAAAACTCAGGATTTTTCTGCTCCATGGATGATGATAAGACCTTATTTCTCTTACCATGAGAAGAGGGAAGAAAAGTTGGCAAATGGGAAGACTTGGATAAAAAGTCAAAGGGAGAACTTGCAGCAGTTGCTCTCGCTGGTGATTTCTAGGGATGGCAAAAGCATCTGGTACTGTTTTGTGCTGCCATAGAGTTGCTGGTCCACAAACCTCAGTTCTTTCTTCAGCAGCAGGAACAACAATTAAAATTATTTTCTTAAGGTCTGGAAAAAATAATGTGGCCTGCTTTTTTCATTTAGGTACCTCAGTTAATCACTCAAATTTATTTGAGAAGGACTTGGTCCAGGGAACTTTCCCTGAATGAAATCTGCATATATTAGAGGATGAACTGGATGTTTGCTTAGGCAGCAGAAGGCCAAATAACTTTTGCCATCTAAAATGCTTTTGACATCTTATATAAGGGAAATTTAAATCCAAGGAGACCAAAGAGTGGAATTTTAAAGTAATAATTTAGGAGACAATTGGAGCTTGAACAACATTTTGGGAGGAGAGTAACAAAGGCACGTAGAATCAAGATGATAAGCATGTATGAATAAATACCATTATTTACAGTGAGACGGAAGGACATTCTACATTTAGGTAAAAGGACTCCCAGAAGGACTTCTGTTGAAGAGAGTCACTGATGTGGTGTTTAGTTGTCTTTGGAGAGCACAGAGACACTTGCAGTCATCATCAGAGACCATGATAGGTAGCAAAAAACCAAGCACATTTTGTTATTTAACGTCTCCACTCCCCTCCAAGAATCTAGAGTTTTGCAAAAGAACATAATGTACAGATAAGATTGCTGTTAATATAGTATTTTTACTTTGATTATTGTAGTTCACTGTGTATAGGATCCTTCATGATGGAATGAAGCATTTCTTGGTTTCAGTACTGTAAATTATCAGAAAGGCACACGTTTCTCTGCACACCACATGGAATTAAGGAAACATTCCAGAAATAGTGTTCCCAAACCAAGACTGCCCAAGCCATATCTTTACTTTTACTCCAAGTCACAAAATATCACTTCCTCTGATGCCGCCCTGGTGCTTCTCTGTCTAGTGGCTGCTGCTCCTGTCTCATTCTTGTACAGACAGGCCCACCAAAACAGTGCCCTGGATTCTCATTATGCCCCTTTGCTCATACTAGTGCAGGTCTTGGTTGCCCTCCTGTAATCTCTTGGTGTATGAATGAATCTGGTTGCTTTCTATATTTGTTCTGAATGTCACCATCAGCATAATGCCATACTTTCTAGTAAAATTACAGTTCCAAGAAAATAATATGAATCATGAAGCACTTGAAAATCCTAAGAGGCATGACATTGTGCTGCAAAACTTGCTACCAAGTTAACTGATAGATCTAGAGGGATTGTTTTCTTTAAAGTAGTCAACAGGTTTTGCTTAACTATACAACAGCAAATCACAGAATTTCTGAGGCTGGAATAGACCTCCAAGATCATCGAGTCCAGCCTATGACCCAACACCATGACATCAGCTAGACCATGT
>JANIJG010007718.1:0-32656 GCA_024611175.1 Megaceryle torquata
TATTTTTTAAAATGTAAGGGGGAGCGTGAAGCGCCAAAAAAAAAAAAAAAAATTTTTTTTTTTTGTTTGGAGAGGGGAGGGGGGGAAGGTTTTTTTTTGGGGGGGGGGGGGGGGGGGAACCATAGAAACAATAAGTAATTTATGTAATTGTTATGCCTGCGGGTAATCCAGGCTGTGGGTAATCAACAATAGGCTACTGAATACGTGTGCTATCTGCCAGTTTCACTATTTCATGTCATTGCAGTGGTTTCACTGGCTGAACGCAAGAATGTGAAGGTGGGCAACAGTGTGACTCTTGGCTGTGTCCTGACAGAATCTCTAGATGTTCTACAAGTGACGTGGCAAAAGGACTCTGAAAAAACACAGGATAACATAGCTACATACAGTACCGTAAAAGGATTAAAGATTCATGAGCCTTATCAAGACCGAATGAATTTCACAAGTCTGGGACTCAATGAGACAAACATCACTTTTTGGCACACTACAATGGATGATTCAGGGTGTTACAAATGTCTCTTCAATACTTTCCCCTTTGGCTCCTTGTCAGGACATACCTGCCTGAGTGTTTTTGGTGAGGTTCTTTTTAGGGATATGTCTCTAGTGGAAAAAAAAAGTATTTTCTCACCCACAGCATTTCCTTGAGCAGAATTGGTAACTGAGTTCAATGACCAAGAAAAGTTTTTGCTTTAACAGATTATTTTAAAGCTTGAAGGGTTCAGGTTGAGTGAAACCTTTGGGGCATATAACTTCAGTATAAGGGAAGAAATATTTAATCGAGGGGGGGGCAGGACCCAACAAATGCTTCTTGAATTCCTGTGCCGTGGGGCTCAGTGCAAATCCAGAGTAAGCTTTGCTCTGATTGATAATGGATAAGCTGCTATTACTGCTTATGACCAGATGTTCATTGTGCTGATGGATTGTCTCATTTGTGTGTTGAAAGGTCTCAATGCATCTGTCCATTACAACATTTCTGGAGGTCATTTGATAGCCATTTGCAACGCTGTTGGCCTCCCAGAGCCCACCATTACCTGGAGCAACTTGTTCAATTCTACTCCTAAACAGGAGGTGGTCAGTCACAGCAATGGGATGGTGTCCATCACCAGTAAATTGGAAGTCAGCAGTGTTCAGAGCATCAGTATGCAGGACTTGACCTGCAGAGTAAGCAACATGAATGAAAAAATGGAATTGCCTGTGAAAATAAAAGGAGGTAGGTGAATAATAGAAGCTACTTGGTAGTGTTCTCTCAGCCTTTATGTTTTGCAATAGCATGTTTGGATAGGAATCTTCTGGCAAGGGGAGACAGTGGTGTGTATGCACCAAGTAGGAAGAAAGGAAATGCTGCTTGTGGCAATCCTTGACATCTTTGAGATGATAATATATTGGGGCCCTTTCCAAGGGGAGGGGGGAAGCCAAACCAGTCAGTTAGGAAGCTATGGGTATTAGAAGCACCATGTGTTTTGCAGGAAGTTGAACTTCAGTTTTCACATGGGCCTTCATAAGGTCTCTGACAATCCAAAGGTAAAGACAAATATTTGTCACCTGGTATCTATCTAGACGAAATAAAAACTCTGTGGGTTGCTCAATGAACTATGAAGTGGAAATTTTGAAATTAATAACTAGCTATCTCTGAACAACAATTAGCCAGCTATTTCAGTTGAAGTTACTACATGTTTTGGTACAGTTAACCTGTGTATTACGATGTTTGTTTCTCTGACATTTTTGCTGACATAAATGCATTGCAGTAATGGTCAGGGAGGAATACTATTTTCAGGCAGATAGGAAGGTGATCAGCTGAAGATACTTACATTGGTTTTATGGGGAAATATTAAATACATCAATGTAACTTCACAATACCTTGTAGTGCTAACTGACATTTTCTTCCACCATTCTGTTCTGGTGGAAAGAATTTCACCCCACTTCTATAGATGAGAAATAGAAACACTAAAAGCTGAAGTATCCTTCTCAGTTCACACAATAGCATTGGCTTAAGTGATTTAAGACTTGTGTCTCCAAGTCCAGAGCCTTAAAAATAAGTCCACTTGGAAGATAGGAAAAGCATCTTGAGAATGTGCTAATTCTCAAATGACAATCACAAGAAGTGATTGTTATAGGAATAGTAATAAAGAGTAAGATCTGACTTTTAATATCTTCTCTCTAAAATTTCAAAAGCAAATTTGTTCTTAATTCTGAGTGACACTAATTGAAAAAGCATAACAAATCTTTTTTTGTCCTGTCTCAAATGCAATATTTGGTTTGGCCTTTAAAAAAGGAAATGTGTATCTCAGAAAGCAGGAAGCTTGGCTTGTTATTCCTTGATAGGAGAATTCAAAATCAGCTAATAGGTTGTTGTTTTAACAAGAGAAAATCAAATTAATAATTCAACCTAGTTTTGTTAAAAGATATGATAGTTTTGACTTGATTCAAATAAATTTTAATTCAGAAAGCTTTCCAGCTAATATCAATGAGCATTGAGATGAGCCTTTGTATTATCACTTTGATTAATGGCAGTCAAATGAAGTGGCTAACCATGGAGGGATATTTATGCTCGGATGTGGGGTAGAGCTACTTGGAGGCATCAAAACATAGCCTGCGGTCTTTTCTGAAAGTTAATTTAGCCTTTGTGATAGTGATGAGTGTTTAAGAGTAAAAGAAATAATTTTTATATTATAAATAAAACTGCAAATTCTGCATGAACAAAAAACCTCTTCAGAAAGTGTCAAGACTTCTATAAAGTTCTGATTATGTATGCATACCAACTACCATATCAGGTGTGAATGACAAGTTTTTTTGCCATGAACATGAGCACATCTTTTCTTCACAAAGCATTTTCTCCAGGCAAGTAGGTTTGTCTTTGAAGATATACTTGTTCATTCTATGTTTTGAGCAGTTGCTGCTTTCATGTAGCTTAGCAATAACTTTCACAATCTTCATGAGGAATCACTGTTATTAATCAGACATTGTCTTAGCTCTTTTTGCCCTTTTTCCTATGTAAACCATCTTGATATTTTTTGTGGTTTTGTTTTCACAGATGAGGGATCCTCATGGCTTGGGCTGACGATTACTGTGGGGATTTTAAGTGTTGCTGTAGTTCTGATTCTGATTGTACTGTGCTGGCGGAAGAAGCTGTGCAGGAGGAGTTGAAGCGGTGAGGCACTAATGCATGGAAACCAACAGTTTTCATAGAGCCCTTAATAAGGTCTGTTTGGCTGCAGAGAAGAATGAGTCTTTGTTAAGATACCATTAGGGAGTATGAGACTGTCATATTGGACAAGTAAACTTTAAAACAACATGTTTATAGTTATTAGAGGTTGCCTTAGTTGCATGTAATTTTAAGAGCTCTTTTCTTGCTGCTGCTGTTGAGTGACAGTACAAGACTACAGACTGTGAGGGGAGGATTCAAGCAGAGCAGGACATGCTCCTCGTAGTTTGCTTTCAGGCAGAAGTCTCAGTAGATGGAATTCAGTGGTCATTCACATTCTGTGGAGGGCCGCAGAAGTGTCAGGTGTAAGTATGCTCAGAGAATTTTTGCCAGAAGAAGTATGTTGGAGAGAAACCTGCTCATGCAGTGATGTGCCCTCAAGGGAAGGGCTTTCTTCTGGTCTCAGCATCTCTTTGCATTTTCATGACAAACACTGTAATATATGATGAAGTACACTCAAACTTGGCAAACAAGCCTGCTTCCTAATGATGAATTAAGGATAAATTGCAGTCAGTGTAATGTCAATCAATGTGTGATGGCCTGATAATGGAACAACTCAACTTTTCAAGGAAGGGGGTCAGCAGAACTGCCACCTTGGACTTCCGGAGGTTAGACTTTGGTCTCTTTCAGACCATGGTTGAGAGTCTCTTGGGAAGCAGTTCTGGAGGGCATAGGTAGGTGCCCAGGAAGGCTGGGCATACTTTAAGGAAGTAATTCTAAAGGTGCAGGAGCTTACCATCCCCAAGTCAAGGAAGATGACCTGACAGGGAATGAGACCGGCTTGGCTGAACAGAAAGCTTTGGCTGGAACTCAGAAACAAAAGGAAAGTTTATGGTCTTTGGAAGAGGGGTCAGGCAACTTATGTGGATTACAAAAAAGCAGTGAAGCTGTGCAGGGATAAAATTAGAAAGGCCAAAGCCCATCTAGAACTAAACTTGGCCACTATGGTGAAGGACAACAATAAATGTTTCTACAGATACATTAACAACAAGAAGAGGGCTAGGGAGAACATCCATCCTTTGTTGGATGCAGAGGAAAATGCAGTGATCCTTTAATTGGGGAAAAGGCTGAGGTACTTAATACCTTCTTTGCCTCGGTCTTCAATAGTAGGACTAGTTGTTCCCTGGGCACACAGCTCCTTGAGCTAGAAGATAGGGATGCGGAAAAGAAAAGGCCCTACAGAATCCCTGAGGAAATGGTTATGGACCTGCTTCATAAGCTGGACACTCACAAGTCTATGGGGCCTGATGGATTACACCCTAGAGTGCTGAGGGAGTTGGTGGATGTTGTTGCCAAGACACTCTCCATCATCTTTCAGCAGTCCTGGCTATCTGGGGATGTCCCAGTGGACTATAGGCTGGCTAATGTGACACCCATCTTCAAGAAGGGCTGGAAAGAGGATCCCAGTAGCTACAGACCTGTCAGTCTCCCCTCGGTGCCAGGGAAGGTTACAGAAGAGATAATTTTGAGAGCCATCATGGAGCAATTAAAGGTCAACCGGGAGATCAGGCCCAGTCAGCATGGATTCATGCAAGGCAGATCCTGCTTGACAAACCTGATCTTGGTCCATGACAAAGTGACCTGGTTAGTGGATGAGGAAGGGCTGTCTATGTAGTCTACTGGGACTTCAGTAAAGCCTCTGACACTGTCCTCCACAACATCTTCTTGGATAAGCTGGCCGTCCATGGCTTGGACGGGCATATACTCTGCTGGGTGAAACACTGGCTGGATGGCTGGGCCCAAAGAGTTGTGGTCAATGGAGTTAAATCCAGCTGGCAGCCAAGCATGAGTGGTGTTCCCCAGGGCTCAGTACTGGGGCCACTCCTGTTTAACATCTTTATCCATGATCTTAAGAGGGGATTGAATGCGCCCTCAGTAAGTTCACAGATGATGCCAAGTTGGGAGGAAGTGTTGATCTGCTGGAAGGTAGGAAGGCTCTACAGAGGGACCTGTACAGACTGTCCATTCCTCAGCATTTGCCTTCTCTACCAGGTACAGAGCTGGTTGGAGTTTGGTTCTCCCTGAAGACATCCCAAGTGAAGTGTCTTCACAATGTTGGGTAAATAGTCACTTGTTTGGAAACAAACAGAGCAGCCTTTGTGGCGAGAGCTGATGCAAAAGCTTTGGAAAACTTAAATCTTCATCCTCTGCCAAGTAGAGAGGCAAGTCTAGCCATGTCTATCACTCAATATGTGTGTTGAGCAGGCAACAATGAATCACCAGATATAGCTTCACCCATGCTGGAGGTTTCTCTGATGCTATTCTAGTAAAAAATTACACCATTTCCTACTTGGTTCAACTAATAGAGCTTAACAAACCACACCAATGTAAACCACACCAAGGTAAAGCAGTCCAGTTAAAAGGCCAAGTCCCTGGATTGAAGCAAAATAAAGGCTACCGGTCTGAATAAATTATTGTGATTTAGGGATCACATACATGTCTCAACCTGAATGCTTTCCACGGGATCAGTTTGATTATTTCGAGCCTTGCAGGAGGCTCATATTTCAGTCTGGCCAGCTAAAAAGCTGTATAGTTAATTCTTAGGAACTAGCAGTCTGCAGGGGGATAAAATTCCACGCAAGCAGTTTTCTGGAGGCTTGTGGTGGGCTGTGAGGAAGGGCTATTTCAAAGATGGATATACAGGCCAGAATGGATGTGTTTTAGGGTTTTTTTAGGGTTTGGGTTTTTTTTTAAAGCATTGGTGAGTTGATCTCTCTTGGGTAGGTTCTGCATGTTTTACCACATAGAAAACTTTAGAAATGATCAAATAGTATATTTGTGTTAAAAAAAGCTTTAATATCAGGACAAAAAATTCTTTGACCTTGTTAATGAATAGGTACTACGCAACCTAAGAAAACTAAGCAGATTAAGTGAACCTGAAAGAAGAAAACTTGGAAGAGTTAGAGAAGAGACTAGATGAGATTAAAAAAAAATTAAAAATCTATACTGCAGAAGGACCCAAGGTAACAATGTTTGGGTTTTTTTCTGTTTGAAAATTGAAACATTCAAGTTTTCCTTCAAGTGGAAATTTTACAGAACTTAGACTAAGCAGCATTAAAATCTTTGTCTCGAGATGTTTGTGTTTGAATACAGAGAACTAACTGTGTTTCAGAGATGCTGAAGCTTAGTGTACCTCAGATGTTGCACATGTGCTATAAAACTGATGGAAAATAACTCTTTGTTATTAGCTAGAGATCATTTAATACCCTGAATAGGAATTTAAGGTGCTCTGATTTTTTTTTTTTTCTTTTTTTTTTCCCAAGTTGGGAAGTTGCTACAAATAATACAGATTCAGGTCTGTCAAGCTGCAGATAGCAACTTGTCTAATTAGATATAAGAAGTAGGTATTGGAAACCTAATTTTTGGTGGCCAAAGATTTCCTGAAAGGTTGGGATATATGGAAGTCTTCTGCAGAAGATTTCAGTTATTTGAGAAACTTTACAAGAACAAGTACTTGTGCATACTTTCCATTGCTTTGTTTATAGTAAAGATATGAATTATTTCTGGAAGAGCAATTACAGCAGTAATCTCTAGTGTTTGTTCAGTTTGGGGAATGCTGTGTTTCTAAGCTTTGGCTTAAAAATTATGGCTATTTTTATTTTGTCTGTATGACCTGCATGGATGAGCAGGGAGCTTTTGAAGGAGATTTCAAGGAAGAACGAAATGTACAGCTCATGGAAAAAGGGACTTATCACTTGGGAGAATTATAGAGAGGTAGTCAGAGCATGTAGGGAGGCAACAAGAAAGGCCAAAGCCCTCTTAGAACTTAAATTGGCAAAGGAAGTAAAAGACAATAAGAAGGGCTTCTTAAAATATATCAGTGGTAAGAGGAAGAATAGGGAAAGTGTGGGGCCACTGCTGAATGAGGCAGCAGCCCTGATAGGTGGAGATGCAGAGAAGGCAGAGTTGCTGAACACCTTCTTTGCTTCACTCCTTACTCCAAAGACCAGCCCCTGTGAACTCCAATCCCTGGATGAAGGGGAGAGAGCGTGGGGGAGGGGTGATTCTCCACTGGTCAATGAAGACGGGGAGAATATTCCTAAGTCCATGGGCCCTGATGAGATGCACCCAAGAGTGCTGAGTGAACTGGCTGATGTTGTCACCCTAACATGCTCCATCATTTGTTCAAAATCATGGCAAACAGGGGAGGTGCTGGAGGACCAGAGGAAAGCCAATGTCACTCCAGTCTTCAAAAAGGGCAAGAAAGAGGTTCCATAAAACTATAGACCAGTCAGCCTCACCTCCATCCCTGAAAAAATGATGGAGTGGCTCATTCTGGAGGTCATCTCTAGGCACATGGAAGAGAAGAAGGTTATCAGAAGTAGTCAGCATGGATTTACCAAGGGGAAGTCATGCTTGACTAACCTAATAGCCTTCTAGGATGTTGTGACTGAATGGATAGATGGAGGGAGACCAGTGGATGTAGTCTGTCTTGACCTTAGCAAGGCTTTTGATACAGTCTCCCATAACATCCTTGTGGAGAAACTCAGGAAGTATGGGATAGAACAGATGGTAAAATGGATTAAGAACTGGTTGGACAATAGAGTCCAAAGAATGGTGATCAATGGTGCCAAGTCCAGCTGGAGAGCTGTGGAGTCTAGTGGAGTTCCCCAGGGATCAGTGCTGGGTCCAGCATCTTTATCAGTGACGTCTAACAGGTCTAACATCTTTATCAATGACATTGATGACAGGACAGCATGTCTTCTCAGCAAGTCTGCTGATGACACAAAGCTGGGAGGTTTGGCTGATAGACCTGAAGGCTGTGCGGCCATTCAGTGAGACTTGGACAGACTGGAGAGCTGGGCAAAGAACATAATGAGGTTTAAGAAGGATAAGTGCAGAGTCCTGCATCTGGGAAGGAATAATAAATTACGCCAGTACAGACTGGGAGGTGATCTGCTGGAGAGAAGCCCTGTGGAGCAGGACCTGGGAGTCCCAGTGGACAACAAGCTCTCCATGGAACAGAAATGTGCCCTTGTGGCCAGGAAGGCCAATGGTATCCTGGGATGCATTAAGAAGAGTGTGTCCAGCAGATCAAGGGAGGTTGTGATCCCGCTCTACTCTGCCCTAGTGACACCTCACCTGGAATATTGCATCCAGTTCTCAAGAGGGACAAGGATCTACTCGAGAGAGTCCAACAGAGGGCTACAAGGATTATTAAGGAACTGGAACATGTGTCTTATGAGGAAAGGCTGAGAGACCTGGGACTCTTTAGTCTGGAGAAGACTGAGAGGGGATTTGATAAGTGTTTATAAATATATGAGGGCTGAGTGTCAGGAGGAGGGGGGCAGCCTCTTCTCACTTGTGCCCTGTGATAGGAAAAGGGGGAATGGAGGTAAGCTGGAGCACGGGAAGTTCCACCTCAACAAGAGGAGGAAGTTCTTTACTGTAAGGGTCCCCAGAGAGGTTGTGGAGTCTACTTCTCTGGAGATTTTTAAGACCTTCCTGGATGCTTTCCTTTGTGACCTGTGCTAGATTATATGGCCCTGCTCTGGCAGGGGTGTTGGACTCAAAATTCTTCAGGGTCCCTTCCAACTCCTGACATCCTGTGATCCTGTGACTTGTTTTGTTTCTTCAGTAGACATACATCTGGTTTTGTTAATAGTGAGAGACCTGTGTAGTTGAGAACATAGCAGCAGCTTGGTTTTAGGATGCTTTTAAGAATAATTTTTACTGAAATGACAGCTAAATACCAGCCATTGAGATGATGAACTTGGGACATAACTCCCTCTTTCACGAGATAGATATAACACACCCGGCTTACAGAGGAACCAGTCTCTTGCTGTCATGTCCCAGCTGAGGGGGCTCATTTTAGAATTGCCTTGGTTTCCTCTCAAGTGTGGCTTTATCATGAGTAGGAGATTATATTTGTCCTATTTTGAATTCCCCAAAATACCAAAATATGCGGTGCTATAAATGAAAGTTGTTTTTCTTGCAACAGCCTCATTCCTTTACCCTTCTTAACACACACACAAAAAAACCAAGTGTAAAAATGTAGCCAAACAGACCTAAACAGAGCTAATGAAGGGTGAAAAACAAAACAAAAAAACCCACACAAACACCCCACCCCCCCAAAAAAAATTCAACTAACTCCCCAAAAATACCAACAACCCCCTAAAACCAACATAGAAAGCTATCATCAATGTCAGCAGAGCGATAATTCTTCTCTCAGGTTGCCCATCACGTTTCCCACAGATATAAATATTTTGCAACCTGACTGAAGATGTTTGTTTTCTGGGTTTAATCACACACTGCTTCCAGACAACCCCTGTTACCTAGTGATTCACCAACTTTTCTGTTCACAGAAATGTGCCTGGCAGTGCCCTCATGTCTGCTTCATACAGAGAGAGAGAGTGTGGGCATTCTTCCCATGTTTTCCAGAATTTAGTGCTACTTGTTTTCATTGAGAAGGACCGAGACCGCTGGTGCTTTTTTCATTTCCCTGTGTTGTTTTCCACTAGCACGTTTTGATGGGGAAAACATGCTCCTCATCCTGCTTTCCATTTTGGAGAAGATCTAAGAGAAGGAGTGGCTGAGGAAGGAGGGGGAGGTGTGTGGATGAATTCAGGTCTCCTGGGGCATGGCTGCAGTTTTCTGTAAGGATGAAATAATTCCAATTTGCTACGAACAGGATGAAGGTAGCAGTGTAGGGAACATCTCGGAGCTTTTCCTGCCTATTTTAAAAGAGATGCATTGAAAGTATGGTCTACTAAAATGAAAGCCCTTTTTTTCCAAACTGGGAGGCCTATACTATGTATGATTAACACAACTTCTGTTCCATTAATCTCATCAGTGCTTGTATTTCATTATGAAGAACTGGAAAATTACTTCATTCTGCTTCTCATTTTGTCAACAGGGCTTTGTATATAACCAGAAAATAAGATGGCTGGCAGCCATCTCCCAGAAAGGGAGGAAAAATAGCATTCCTGTGATAAATGAATAGTTGCCTTACTGTTTCAATTTTTCATTGACTTCCTTGGTAAGAGTTATTTATGTACTCAATTCCTAAGCGTTTTTCCTTTGCAAAATACTTTGGCTGTATGCAACATTATTAGATAAGGTGATGGAAATGCTTCTTCTACATGAGAAGTAAGGATGTCATATATTTTATTATGGTTTTCAAAGTCACATAAAGGTAGTGTCATAAATTGAGTCTTAAACATTAAAGTGACATTCAAGAAATAATCTTATTTGTATATTGCCAACTAGGAAAGCTGGTTTGTTTTTCACAGTTTATAAATATATTTAGTGGTTTATATTTTCCTTATCTCACTGTCATATTCTGAATTCTACAGCATGCGCAGTTTCCAGAATTAAAAAAAAATATTTTGTTTAGTAGGAGGTATGTAGTTATTTTTTAAAAAATTCACAGAATCCTGTCTTCAGATGACATTTTTTTAAAGTTTGAAATATTGTTTGAACAGGTGTTGATGGTCGTAGTTTAATGAAAACAACACTATAATAAATTTTCAGATTCATTTGGTATTTTATTAGTAGGAAATGGAGAATACCTTTTAAATTTCTTTTTTGTTTGTTTGGGGTTTTTTTTAGTAAATTTTTTATATGCAAATAGATTAATATTAATTATGAAAATTTGTCATACTATATTCAATGTCTCTTGTTTGGAAATGCCTTCGTATTTTTTGTCTACTGTTTAAATAGATAGTAAAGGTTTGCACTCATCTGCCAGTTTCTCCATTCAAAAAGGGACATTACAATTGTTCAGTTACTTACAAGGTACCTTATTAAATTTTCAGGAGATGCAAGCAAAAGTATCTCAGGCCATGCTTGTGCTGAGATAGAGGGAGAGGTCTAGCAGTTGCCCTTTATAGAGTACTGTAAACTGGACTGATTTTTACATCTTGGTGATTGAAATCACCAGGCAAGAAGCTTTGCTTTAAATCTTCCAATGTCATTCTGTTTTCTCCTTTTCGTTTTCATTAGTTTACTTAATTTTTTAATGTGTGTGTGTGGTTGTAGTGTAGTAACTACAGGTTTTCCTTCAGTGATTGTAAATGGAAATTCATATGTAAATTGGTGTCCTGTGTAATATGAAATACCTTGGTTTTAAAACACCTTTTTCAATAGTGTACTTCCCTGTACACTGGTAATGTCTTTTGTCAGCTGCTGCCAAGCAGAATCACTTTACTTCCTCCCAGGGTGCAATGGTTTGTAAGCCAGCTCCTGCCCTTCTGCTGGTAGTAGATGGTGTCACGTAAAAGGGTTAAGTAATTGACATTCTAACCAAGTAACCAGCATTCCAGCTGGTGCTTGGATATCAGAGGGGATGGGGGTGGCTGGGTTGAGATTCTGAGTGATGTCCAATTTGTCACTATTAGTCCAGTCACTTTCATTCTATCTGAACTCTTACTGCTCTGGATTCACTAACAGGGCACTGCACTCCCTGTTTAGTTGCACTTCATGGTTTCATGCAGCCAGAGAGGAGTTGGAGGCACCCAATAAGAGACTCTTGTGACTGGCAGCGTGAATAGTGCAGTTTATTGAGAGCAACAGAAGTACAGGTTCTTGTGGATTGCCAGTGATACATTCACTGTCTGCAAAGCACATACAGGTATACAAAATGCATCAGATTAAAGAGCAGCTCAGCAAAATTTCTAGGTTTCCTGGGGAAATATTCAGAAAGTCCAGGTCTTACCTGAAGGTGTCCCTATGGGGGGAAGTGAGGTTTAGCCTGTTGACTGATCCCAGGAGTCAGAGATGGTCAGTGATAGTATCCGCCCTGACTTCTCCACAGTGATGTCTTTCCTGACATTTCCCCCCACCCCCTTACTTAATTTTTTATAATAATTTTTAACTTTCAGGTGGAGCTTGAGTGACTCTAGTCATATATACCTTTATTATGATTGGTGTAAATTTCTCTTGCTTCACTTTTAAGGCTATAGCTGAAGAAAGTACACAGCACAAGCTCAGTGAGGGGTGGTTGTACTTTGGAGGAGGGTAGCCTTTTGGGCAGAGGTGTGTTTTGGTATTATTATGACATTATAATGAGCAAAGTTCACACAAAGCACAGTACTCTGTCAAAAACTGACAGATTGTTGGTACAGGGTCACAAACAAGCAGTTTATCAGTCCTGTAGAACTATCAAGTTCCCACTTCTGTCATGATTCACAGAGCTTGGCAGTGGAGTCTTCAGTCCATCTCCCATTCTGCTTGAAGGCAGTATTGCCTAGGGAACCACTGTGGAATGGAACCCTTGCATACCAGTTGAACTCCACCCTGAAAGTTTCTCCACTCTTCTACCTTTCCTTAATGTGTGAACAATGCTGTACCTTTAAAATTATTTTAATTTCTAACTCACTGCCAGTCACTATTCCACAGATGGCTTTGAATGGGTGTTGGCAAGCTGAGTAGTTTATCTGTACCCAAGGAGAAAATGCTGTTGCATAGTGAATAGCATGACATTTTCACAGTCATTATGTTCAGTTTTTCCTTGTAAACATGCTCCCAAAGGAATTTCTGTTGCTTAAGCAGAAAAGGGGAGGGGAAAAAGAAAGTATTTCTCACCAATTTTAAGACTGTTCCTCCTTGGAGCATAACAAAATAATGAGGGGGCTGAACATCCCTTAGAATATCCCTTCAGAGAAGTCTAGGGGGGTGGTTGTTGGTGTGAGTTAAGCTGGATGGAATGGGTGCTGACTGCAAGGAGCGGTGCCTCCTGCAGCACTTGAGGCAAATGGTGCTGGGCTCAGGTGTTCCAGGGTTAGGCACAGACCCTTCTGTGTAACAACACTGTGTGGAAAGCATACACCCATGCTCTTGAAGATAAGGTAGCCTCTTAAATTTGAGTTAAGGTATCATCTGTAGTGAATGAAGGCAGCAAGGGGGAACACAGGCTGAAGCCTGTCTTGTGTTTTAGGAGGATGTGCTACTTGTACAGTAGGGAAGGCCCTATGGTTGTTCATCAAAGGGCAGTTTTTTACACTTTTTCCCCCACCACCCCAACAGTAACAATACCACCAATTGGCAGCACCTGAGGCAGCATCTCAGTGGCCACAATTCATTGTATTTTCTGTTCTTTCTTTGTTTTCCAGGATCCTAAAGGATTTCCATTCACCTGCCAGATCATTACAGCCCAGCACCCTGAAGTCAATGTTAGAAGCAGTGACTGGACTGGCTGGAAAGAAACAGCAATAAAAGGGAAATACATCACATACGCTACCCCATCTAGATGCCAAGCCGATCACTGAATATGCTAGCACAGTGTTTGTTATCCAGCCTAGATGCCTAATCTCAAAAAGGAGGACCAGAGGCACCACTTAGCCTTCTCCTCTACTGCCAGGCAAAATCTACTTTGCTTGCATTATTCATTGTGCAGATGCTACTGTGCAAAATGTATTTACCTTCTTCCATCTAAGTTTTGAAAATGTCCATGAATGAAGGCTCTGCAAGCTTTCTGGGGAACCTCCTCCAGTGCCTAACTTCTCTTGCAGTAAAGAGGGCTTTAGTTGTTATCAGCATCTGTCCGCAGTTTCACTTGCAGCAACTCTGCATTCATTGGCCTCTTTCTTCCTGTCACTGGTTTTGCTTACAGTAGTGAAAGTATTGACTTTTTTCTGCCTCCCTCCCTATTTTGCCCCTCCTCCCTCTTTAACTCCCTTAGTTAACTATTGTGTGTCACTACTGTGAATGTAATTGTTTCAGCAGGGAGTCTTACAGAGGCTGAATTTGCTACTGTGTCATGACTTTGGTAGCAAATAAAGACACTGTGTTGCTCATAAGAGCTGGGACCTAACTCTGCTCCTGCCCCAGGTAAGATTTGAGCTCCTCTTCTCCCCACCCTAGTCACTCCTCACTGCCTGCCCAAGCTAGCTGATCTAGCCATCACCAGGCTGAGTGCTGCAGTTGCCTGTCACTCCTGCTTGCTGCTTATGAGAGCAAAGCACTCCTGAGCATTGCCTTGCACCTTGTCATATTTATGAGGGGTCAGAGCCTCAGCATGCCCTCTGCCTTGTGGTACCTCAACAGGATTCTATGCCTGCTTCACAAGGTGAAGGTTGATTAAAAAAAAAAAAAAAGCCTACCTCTGGGCATATCAGCTTGGTTTTCTGACAGGATAGACAGATGGGAGAGCTGCAGGGGGTCTTGTGGTGATTTTTGTTCTATTGATGTGTGCTAATGCTTACAGTGTTTATCAGTCTTGATTCTGTCTGAATATTTGTCATTGTGTTGGGATCACTAACTGTTCTTTTGTCTTTTGGATTCAATTAGTATTTGTGAGTCTGAAATATTCCATCTTAATAAGTGTACAGTATTTTGGATTGTGCTTTTTATGTCATATGTTTACCATAAGTACAAACTGTCGATCTAAAAAAAATCAACAGATGACTTTCAGCAGATGCAAGACTCATGACTAATTGGTCAGAATCAGTATATTGTTGGTTCCAGAGAGACTTTTTGACAGAGTTCGGCATGAACTTGTCTATGTGTGCATGTCTACATGTATTGCTTAGAGCATGACGGGTGACATTTGCTGTTACTATTATAGGTGCAATATGACTTATTTATATTTTTCACTTTTTATAATTAAAAAAGCCTAATCCAGCCAAAACACCAACTGGTCCACTTGTTTACATGTTCTACTGATGCACTAAGTGTCTTGTTTTCTGTATGTGCCTTTGCTGAAACAAAGACAAATAAAGCAGCTTTGAACATAAGGCCGTATTTCCTTCCATTTGTAGCACACTGCCTGTGAGCTTTCATAAATTGAAGAGAGAAGCATCACATATGAGCTCTAAGGTGTGAATCATTCCTTTGGGAAAGGCCGTAGTGACTTGGTGTGTTCTTTAAGACACAGGACCTCTTGAGGTGAATTATGAAACCACAAAAATTTCTGTTTGTCGTGGCATCAGCTTGCACTTTTCTTCTTAAAAGGCATGATTGTGAGAAACTTGAATCTAATTAAAAGGCCATGGCAATGCTGCCATCTACCTAAAGAAACTGAGTGTTGTAGGATTATGTCCTAGGTTTTGGAATACCAGCGAAAGGCAGCAGTTTGTTGCTTGTCTGAGCTCTACCAGTTGCTAGAATAGTATTGAACAGGCAGAAATTATCAGAGGTTTTAAGGTTGCACCATAAATTCTTCCACTTGATTTTTCAGGTAAACAAGTGGTGCTACTGATGGTTTCTGAAGAACTTCCTACTAGATGCTGGAAAGAAGTGCAAGTCTTGTTGCTGACATACCTCACCCTTTGTGAAAGGAGTTAGTAGTTTATTGTCCTGAGAATTTGTCACCCTGACATCAGCCAGGTCACCTTTCTAGGCACAAAGGAAAGGTAGCGAGCCAGTAGCACACTGTCCTGAGTATGGTGCAAGGCAAGCTGTGGTTTTCTCAGGCAGAATAGCAGTTTTTACCATGCAGAAAAGCAGCTGCACTGCTTTTCACCCAGGAGCTCCTGGTAGAACTGGGTCAAGTGTTCCTTGGCCCACCAGTAGTGAGACGAGTTGTGCTGGCAGAGCAGGACAGGAACTAAATGGCAGGCTGGGGAGGTTCAGGCTGGGGCTGAAGTTGAATGACCTTAGAGAGAGTAGATTGGCCTCCCTCAACTTCACAAAAAGTAAATAAATGCAGGGTTTCCTCGGGGAAACCTCAAGGTTGCTGTAAAACTTGTAAAAAGTTCCTTTTTTTTTTTTGGCTGACAGCATCCTCCTCAGAAACTGACAAGATGTTTGCTTTTGTTTTCAAGTCACAGTGAATTGTTTAGTTCCTACAGCTGTGTCCTCTCTTTGTGTGCTTTTGTCCCTGGCATGTTCAAAGATGCTGTTATTCTTAGTCTTGAACTGTGCTGATTTATGGGGCAGGAAGTTGAAGTGTCTGCTAGAGATGACAACTTCCATGCATGGCCATGGTGATGGAAAGGGAAGGTCTTCAAAATCCCAGTAGACATGGCTGGGTTTCTAGAGAAGGGTGGGGGGGGGAAATCACTTCTAATAGCAGCATGAGGATCACTTTCTTTTCGCCTCGGGTGTTTTCTCATTGCCTTTCCACACTGAGCACCCAGTCTGAGGTTCAGGGCATCTGCTCCGATTGCTTCTGAAGAAATGGTGAATACATGCATGCTTGAGTTTTTTTTCTTGTATCTCCTCCTTATCCCTCACCGATCCATGAATTTTGCCTTTGCACAACATATTTCTAGTTCACAGGCCTGAGAAATAGACTTTCTTGATGCTGCTGGGTGACTTTTTCCCTGTTGTGCCATCCCACATGTCTGCCTGTTTTATTCCCATGTCATGCAGCTACTGCTCTCCTAACTAAAATGCTGTCTCCTTTGAAAGCATGGCAGTGGCTGTTCTCAAAGTCTGATGAATAACAAGATATCAAGGAAGGAAGTGCAGGATAATTTTAGAAGCTAAGAAGGACATATGGGCTCGGGGATGTTGTCTGGATTTTGTTTTTTCCTTAAGATGGGCTGAAGGTAGCAGCAAAATCAGAACTGGACAAGAACTTGTATGTTGATGACCTGTATTTATCACCTGGAAAGACTTAAAGTTTTTAACCTACGGTTGAAAGCACTTAAATATGGTTTTTTGAAGACCATGTGCAGTGAGCAACATTCACTTTCTGTACGTAGGTGTCACCTGCTGCCTTCTCTCTGGGAGCTGTGTTTTTGATAGCTAACCCAGATACTATCCCTCCCCCTTCTGACACAACTTTGCCACTGTAAAGTGATCTAGCCACTGTAAAGAACCTAGGGGTAAAATGAGCCCTAGAAAATGGCATGGGCACCTTGGCATCTAGAAAAATTGTTACACTACAAGCAAGGAAGACAGAGCTATTGTGAAAGGTCAGACATGGAAACTTCATGTGGTGTAAGCAGCTAACTGGACCAACTAGAACAGATTTCTGCTTTCCTGAAAGCATTCCTCAGGACATTTCCCCCTTGTGTATAAAGTGAGATTTCTGCTGTGTGGTCTTCCCTCCTCAGGCTTTTCTATATTAATTGAAAGGTTGGTATTTTACTGCAAGAAGGGAGATATTCCCAGAAATTGCACAATTGTTTCTTCTGATCTTTTGATAAGTCTGAAGATTTGAGGGGGTAAATGGTAAACAGTAGGTATGAACTTATTTGCTTATTTGAACTTATGTGGATATGATAAATTATTGAGCAGAAGTTGTAAATCCTCTGCTCATTGGTTTTACATTATTCTTGGGATAACACAAGCAGACTTAATTTAATATCCTTGCTTTCCTTGCTTGCACTGTGAATGGAATGACTGTTTGATGGTGTGTGTATAATCCATTCTATTGCGAGGTGGGTTTGGGCCAATAGAGCTTTCATAGTTACGTATTTCACATGTGTAACTGGTTGCATCAGTATGCATCTGTTAGTCTTTCCTTCTGTAATATTTGGGAGACAGCTTTGAGCTATGTTTAGAATTTAAAGGCATTTATATATCCTTTTGACAAAATAATCAGTCTGGGACTTTTTCTCAAAGACAAAATGTCCCTGAACAGGCATTTAGAAATACAGCCCTGTTCCAAATGGTCTCTGTCTTAGTTCAAATATTGTATGATTTAGATGTTTCCAAATCATTCTTTGCTGCTGGCATACACATATATGGTGTATTCTATTTTAAAAATGATGGGGTTTTTTTCTGGTCATAGTGTAAATAATGTTAAACCAAAAAAGAAAATATTACTTCACTATCTTTACTGCCACAAGTTTTGCTTCCCAACATAGGGTAAAAATAAACAATTTCTTTTTTTGCCTTTCCCACTAAAATAGTAGAAGGTACCTTCAGTGAAATAAGTAAATATTTTGTGAAGTAAGTATTTCAAGGTTTACTAAGTCTTTTATTTAGTGTTCCATGATGCTTTATTTTACCTTTATAAATTACTATGAAAATGTTTTGTGTTAAGGAATAACTTGTGAACAGCATTAAATAATGTAAAATTCTACATCTTCTGAGCTTGATTTGCTGTTCTGGTTGAAAGTCAGAGACTACAGTAGAAATTAAGAGAGCAGTGGTTAGGATATACATGAAAGCAAATAAGCTGTGCTAAGACTTCAGGTGGAGTTTTAATTTCTTAATAAATCTCCTCTCTCAGTGGCATTTCCAAACCAGTAACTATTTGGAAATTGAGTTTCTCTCTCAGTTTCTCTTACCTTGTGTGAAGTCTTAAAGGAAGAGCTGGGAACAACTTCCACACTGCTCTGCATCCTCAGAGCTCTGAGAGACAGTTGATGGTGGAGCCAATCCCATATGCAATTCCCCTGGGCAGAGGAGAGATCCTGAACCTGCCCTTTATGATATGGGCCACCACTGACTCCAAGCTGTAGAGCAGAACGGAAACTACAGCAAGAAGCAAACACAATTACAGGAATTATGGATAATTACAGGGGACAGTCTAATTCTGTGAGGAGGAACCTAAGGCCAACTCTTTGTGTGATAGAGGGTGTTTTGAGGGGAGTGCAGGTCAGAAGCCAGCTGCACTTCGAGGTGCAGTAGAAAAGCCTCTCCCTCTGGAGAGCCTATACTTGCAGAAACCTGATGTGGGGCTTCTTCAGGGTTTTGCTGCCTGTATGGATTCACCTGATTCCAGGAGTAGTACCAAAACCTAATGCTGGTGGGTTTTGCTGATTGGCTTTTGTGCTAAAAAAAAAAAAAAAAGGCAACAAACCAAACCAAAAAACAAACAAACCAACAATCAGACCCACACAAATTCTCAAAATATTATCTCTGATTATATGATTTTATTTTTAGATAACTGAGTCAAATAGAAATATGTGGAAATACAGATATTAGTTTTCATTCTTGCAGAAAGCCTTAAACGGTACTTCGGGTTTCTCTTGAGGCACATGTAGTCATATTTTATCCTTTGTTTTAAGATGAACACATACAAGTACATAAAATTAGTACTTAGCTTCCTGTGTGATTTTCTGACTTGTGTGATGTGATCATGAGATGACTTCAGCTTTGAGGTCACTCTGAGTAGGCCTTTTCCCTAGACAAGATCTTCCACTGAAAAACAGAATTACTTTTACATTCAAAAAGGTAGGTTTTGATTAATAACTAAATGAGGAATCTTCAGCTTCTAGAAAGAGAAAACGAAGGTGACAGACTGAAATAAAGGTCCTGTGAACGTCTTGTTCCCACTCTGTGGTGTCTTTGTAAGCAGGTCCTTGCTTCCAGGTTCGATTTCAGACAACTCTGTTTTTCTGCCTTGCATCAGATTTTGCAATTCTAGCAGCTCCTTGTGTGTTTTCAGCTCCTAAGGTGCTTTCTTTAGGGGATGCAGGTTCTGGGCTCTGTGCTAGGACTCTCCTTCAAAGTAATAACTTCCAGGCTGGAGCTTTCTTTTCTAGAACAGATTTAGTTACTTACAGAGGACTTTTCCTCCCCAAGTGTTAACTTGAACCAATCACTCCTTTTCTAAAGACACATATTGCCCAAATTATAAAAAAAACCCAGAAAGCTCAACCTCCCAAAAGGCACATCAGGAACTTCACTTCTTTACATCACCAAGTATTTAGACCCATCTGCATGGCCTGGGACCATCCTAAAGGAAACCCAATAAGCAGCTACTGGAGTACAACTACCTCTGTGCCATGCAGCAGCAGCTTGCTGTGTGTGCAGTCAGTTCCAGTTGTCCAGGATATCTTGTCTTTCAGAAGGAAAATGTCTGGTTTTACTACATATCAGATATTTTAATCTTTCCTCTTAGGCAGCAGGGAAATTCTCAGTCCAATGATTTTTCTGAAAGGAAAATATTTGAATGCAGAAGGTACAATACCAAGAGTACTGTTAGTCTCCCTATAAAAGAGGGAGATGTGATGTAACCCAGGTGTGTAAACCCTGTGGGTTTAGGCTGAAAAAAGTTTCATATGAAGATTTTTCTTTTCTTTCTCATCTTATTCTTCCTATATATGACTGAAGCTGTGTAATGCGGAAAAGAAAAAGTACTAAGAATGATATTTCTCTGCCCTAACTTGGAAGAAAAATTGTTTTGTCCCATAGGGGTAGGAACTAAAATTTTTCACTGAATCCTAATTTTGACTGTGTGTTTTCTTTTTGATCCATAATCTCCAGAGAATAAGATGTCAGCAACCCCTTGGCTTTCCCACATCCTGAGAAAGTTCTGACTACTTTCTTCACAGCATATCTTTTTCCCTTCCCAAGCATTTGTGCAGGAAGAGATGAGACTCACCAGCTTGCCTTGCTCCCTGTGAGCAGTGCTGTTGATATGATGACTGAGTACAGAGAGGAAAGGAGAGGGCTAAACTTTTGTAGTCGTATAGTAGAACTTTCTAAATGGTTACGCCTCCTTTTTTTTTCTTTTCTTTTTTTTCTTCTCTCCACCCCCCCAAAGATTTCTGGTAACTACCAGCTCTCTGGAAGAAAGGATGAGAGATGTACAGGTTGGGTCAAGTTGATTGCTGAGTTACTGTTCACAGCATAGACAAACATTCTGTGAGGGTGCAGTTAGTCCAGTTATGTGCTACCAATTTTGTTAAGTATTGCCTCATTGTTTAGATGGGGATTTGTTAAAAGTAAAAGTGAGTCAAAATATTTTTTACAACTAAAAGGCCTGAAAGTGTGTGAAAATTCCCATTTTTCCAGAACCTTGTACTGTAAACATCATGATAATTTTAGAGGAAACTAGTTCAGACTGTACATCCTGGTATTTCACAGGAGACTTTTATCTCAGTAACTCACTCTCCATCACAGAAAAAACTCATGGCACCACTTACTCTTTCCACTGATAGTATCTTAAAGTATTCCACTTCCAGATCTGAGAAGTTCTGGTTAAATGTCATAAACTGTAAATTTCCTTGTTATTTTTTCCAGTGTGTGTGTGCGCGTTTTTTCATTTTCTTTAACAACTGAGAACACATGAAAAGCTGTGAAGATAAGAAGGAAACATTTTGTGCCAGTACTCACTGAGGTTCATTCTGGGAAGTAATTAGTTATAGAAAAGAAATTATTTTTCTAAAAGATAATGGAAATATTTTCAGAGATCTAGTATAGTGCCACATTCTGGTTTTGCTTATTTAAATGCAGCTATGCTGAAATCCTGGAGCAGCAATGATGCAGCATGTACTGCACAGCTTATGTCATTAACTTACATATGTTCTGGGATGCCTCTGAAAAGTGACCATCCAATGGCAAACTATGCTTTCCAGTGATTAAGAATCTGTTATGCATTAGTCACTGCTCTATCCTCTGAAGAAGCTCGTGCAAAGAGGTTGGATTGAGGTATAGACTGATGTATATTACTAAAAGGTAAGTTTGATGTCCCATTGTTAGGGCCCACAAAGGAGGGAAAGATGCAAAAAAGGAGTGATAGGTATATGGTGCTATGTTGTGACAACCCTCAGTTGCCAGTCAAGGCTAAATGTCATCCACCTTGGTCAGTGGTACCCTTCTGGCGTGTTTTTAATGAAAGCACTGAGCTAAGCACATTGCTCACCTTTAATTTTTGGTATAAAATATGGGAAGTTTTATGAAACACTATTTGCATATTATTCAAGGTCACATTCTGAAGTTTGAGTCCTGCTCTGCCAGCCTAAAGGAAGTCCTTTTTTTTTTACAATAGTCAATTAAAATATCAGTCTTTGTGTTTTGTTCTCTTGTTCACCAAGAGCAGAAACCACATATTTTATTAATCTGAAGTGATTATACACCAACATATGCAGTATGAGAAATCACGATGAACTGGAAGTGCCGGTCTGTTCCCAGAGCTGTGATGTTGCCTGTATTAGTGAGACATGGTGGGATGAGTCCCATGACTGGAGTGCTCAGATGGAGGGCTACAGTCTGTTCAGGAGGGATGGGCAGGGCAGGTGAGATGGAGGTGTTGCACTGTGTCAGGGAGAGGTTTGACTGCATAGTCCTTACAGTTAGGGATTATATTTTTGAGAGCTTCTATGTGAGGACTTTGGGGATGGAAAACAAAGCAGACATTGTATTGGATGTCTACTATTGATAGCCTAGCCAGGATGATAGCACTGATGAGTTATTCTATAGGCAATCAGGAGAAATCTCTGGATCAGTAGAGCTTGCCCTTGTGGGAGATTTCAACTTCCCGGACATCATGTGGAAATACCATACTGCTGTGATAAGCAAGTCTGGGAAATTCCAGTACTTTGTTCAAGGTGATTTTTTGTCACAAGTACTCAGCCAGCTAGGAAAGATGTCCTCCTAGACTTGTTCTTTGTGAACAGAGAAGGACTAGTGGGAGATGTGTTGGTAGGTGTCTGTCCTGGCCACAGTGATCACAAAATAGTTGTGTTTAAAATTGTCAGTGTAATGAGAAAAAGATGACAGCAGAGTTGCTACCCTAGACTTCAGGAGAGCAAATATTAAGCTATTCAGGGAGCTGTTTAGCAGAGTACCTTTGGGAACCTGATTTTGAGGGCTTAGGGTCCAATGAGTGCTGGTCAATTTTTAAGAACCACCTTTCAGAAGCACAGGAGCAGGCAATTCCTCTGTATCATACATCTGGGCAAACAGGGCAGGAGACCAGCCTGGCTGAACAAGGAACTCCTCATGGAGCCCAAGAGGAAAAAGAAATAGTACAATTTCTGGAAGCAAGGTCACAGGAAGATTACAGAGCTGTGTTTCACATGTACAGGGAGAAGACATGTAAAGCCAAGGCTGAAGTAGAGTTGAAACTGGTCAATGTTGTGTCAGACAAGAAGAAAGGGATGAAGAAAAAGTGAAGGTATGCAATGGATTTATTTTTTCTACCTCAGGCTTTAGTAACACTGAAAGACCTCAGTTTGCATGGTCCGCTGAGTGGGAGGACCATGACTGCAGGAACAGTGCCTTTACATTTGTGGACACTGACTTTATAAGGAACCAGCTGCACCAGTTAAATGTTCTTAATTCCATGGGGCCTGATGGGATTCATCCCAGAGTACTGAAGGAGCTAGCAGATGTTACGGCATGATCCCTCTCAATCATCTACCAGTGGTCTTGGGAGTCTGGGGAAGTTCCCACTGGTCAAAAGCTAGCCAGTGTTATTCAACTTTACAAGAAAAGTGTGAAGGAAGACCCAAGAAACTATAGAGCTGTTGGTCTAACCTCAGTACCTGGAAAAATTTCTGAGAAGAACATGCCAGATAATATTGAAAGACATTTAGAGAACAATGCAATCATCAGGTGCAGTCAACAAGAATTCATAAATTGAAAGTCCTATTGAATTAATCTGATATCCTTCTATGATAAGGTCACTCACCTAATAGATGAAAGGAAGGTGGTGGATGCAGGTTTTTCTTATTTTAATAAGGGTTCTGATACTGTCCCTCATAGCATCCTTGGGGACAAGCTATCTAGCTGTGAGATAAGCAGGCATATGGTGCACTGAGTATCTGGCTGAAAAGCAGGGCTCAAAATGTTGTAGTGAAAAGGATTACACCTGGCTGGTTACCAGTCACCAGCAGTTTTCCTTAGGGCTCAGTTTTAGGGCCAGTTTTCCCATTGACATATTTATCAATGATCTAGATGCACAAGTTGAATGCACAGTTATCAAGTTTACTGATGATACCAGACTGGGAAGTGCTGTTGACTCTCTTGAGAGACAAGATGCCTTGCAGAGGGATCTAGATATATTGGAGCATCAGGCTGTGATTAATGGGACAAAACTTAACAATGTGAATGCCAGATTCTGCACCTTGGGCGGAATAACAATGAGCACAAGTACAAACTGGGAGAGGAGTCGCTGGAGAGCAGCCCTGAAGAAAGGGATCTGGATGGGCTGTTTGACAGCAGGTTCCATGTGAGTCAGCAGTATGCTTTGGCAGCCAAGACTGCAAACTGCATCCTGAGGTGAGTCAAACACAATACAACCAGCTGATGAAAGGAGGTCATTATCTCTCTTGTATTTAGTGATGGTACGGGCTCACCTTGAGGTGAGCTGGTATGGCCTGCATGCAGTTCTGGGCCTCACAATTTAAAAACCTTCAGGTATCTGAATGCATCCGGAGGAGGGTAACAAAACTGGTGGAAGGACTAGAAGGAATGCCCTATGAGGGACCTCTAAGGACTTTGAGTCTGTCTAGTTTGGAGCCTGAGGGGTGAACTCCATTGCTTTCTACAGCTTCCTGAGGAGAGGATGTGGAGAGGGAGTTGCTGATCTCTTCTCCCTGGTATACAGTGATAGGACACATGGGAATTGTTCAAAGCTACACCAGGGGAGGTTTAGACTGGACATTAGGAAGCATTTCTTTACCAAGAGGGTAGTCCAACACTGAAACAGGCTTCCTAGAGAGGTAGTCAATGTCCTGAGTCTGTCAGTGTTTAAAAGGCATTTGGGCAATGTCCTCAGTAATGTGCTTTAACTTTTGGTGAGCCCTGAACTGGTCAGGCAGTTTGACTAGATGATCCTTGTAGATCCTTTCCAACTGAATTATTCTCTCCTCTTCTTTTCTGTCCAGGAAGTTATTCCACATCCATATCCCCGAAGGAGATCAGCATCTAATTTAAGCAGTTGCATTCAATTCTCCTCTGGTAAAAATGATGGCCTTCATAAATATCAGGCTGATATTATTAAACTGATATTTCAGGAAGATTGTCAAATTGATGAATTACAGGAAATTCCAGAGAAAGTCTGCATTTAACTAGGTCCCAAGGAGAAGAATCACAGTGTTTTGCCAAAGTTAGTTACAAGGCTATATCTGTCTCTAAAGCTGGAAACTGTTTCTGTTACTGGGCATTGTCATAAAATATTTATCTAGACAATATGTAAACATTTATTTTTACACAGCTGGCAAACCACCAGCCTTCAGCTTCCAGGAGCAATAATTAGTAAAAAGAGGAACTAATCCATGTTTGGAGTACCTTGTACCCTCTATAGGGTCTACCTGAGAGCTAGTAAAGTAGGATATTGATGGGAGAGAGACCTACCAGTGAGAATGTAAACGCCAGTATCTTTATCTTGCAGCAGACTAGCAAGAGAATGACAGGGTCCCCAGACTGACTCCAGATTTGTTTCTGTCCCTTCCTAATCAGCTGCAGTATAGAGCAAGAAGCAGAAACTATTTGTTGTCTTGCTGAAATACGTTATCTTACACTGTCGGCCAACCTGTGGAGTCATCTGTATCTCAGGAGCAGGAGCACGTGCACTACCCATATCACCAATTAATGTCTTAGCTCAAGAGATAAAGGCTTGTGGTGACGATTCATGCTTTTGCCTTTTGTAGAGCTTTTGTGCAGAGCTTGTGGTTGCAAGACATGAAACCACCTTTTATTTTGTTCAGTAACATTTCTGGGGCTTTTGATGTGGAGTGAATTTTTCTACTATGAAGTAAACTCATTCATTACTGGCATGCAAAGCAGTTGCATATATTCTAGTTTGTGTTTTCACATTAGCTGGATCTATTGTTCAGCTCATCCAAAGACAGGTGGCAGTCACTGATCGATGTAATATTGTAGTATTGCTGAATAGGTGTGTGCATTGTGGCTTACACTAATCTTCAAAGGTACTAAGCTGATCTTATGTGCCTGTATTCATGAATTTGCCCAAGATAACTTTAGAAAGCTTTTGCTGTTAGCTACAATCCTGGAGGAGTGCATACTGGAGATTTAATCGCTCTAAAACAAATAAATAATATGCAACCTGGATCTGCTTGCAACTGAAGTAAAACATACCATGAAGGTCAAACAAGTCGAATGTCAGTTCTTGATTAGGCTCCTGTCCATTTGTTCCATGTGCAAAGCATAGAGTTTGTTTACTGTGTTACTCATTTACTGCAGAAACCAAATTTTGGGAGATTAATGCACGGGGCGGGGGGGGGATTAAAAAAATATTGACATTCACTTAAGTTAAAGGCCCCATGCAGCATAGAAAATTTACAGCCATCATGCAATCTTTTGGCAAACTGGAAATTTTTTAAAATCTTGAGTGGCAAATAATGTGTATGTGCCTACTGATATGGAGCAGAAGCTCCTTCTGTACTTAAATGTGAAGATGTAAGAAAGACAAACCTATTTCTTTACCCTTGCTTCAACTCACCTACCCAGGAGAAGAATTTTCTTGCCTGTTACCTAGAAATATATTCACTTTAGACATTCATGGTATTAAAATATTACTTGTGTGATGCTCAGATAAAATTGGTGATAGGTTCAGTCTTAAAGGGTGACAAAGAATGTCTTTTCTTCTATGTGAAAGCATATTGGACTGCCATATGCAAAATTCACTACACTGACATAAGAGGTCATCCAATCCTACAGAGGTCACATACCTAGTAAAGATGCCCAACGAAATGTGTGAGAACTGATCTGCAATGATCTTCATGCAGATAGCAAAGCCTTGATAAAACTAAATGAAACATATTTATCAACACTTTCTGAACTGTCCTGCAAGCCTTTATGTTCATTTCTTTGATTAAATTAGTAAAGTCCAGGATCGTTCATTTCTCTTTACTTAAATATATTTTTTTATTTAGCAAAACCCCTGTAGTTCTCCCCAGCTCCTTGTTTGTGAGCTGACATCATTTTAAGGCCAAAAATAATGCATTATATGAGTGGCATTTCCTGACTGGTCTAATCTGAAGTTGAGTGAAATCAGCAAGGAGATCCCCTCTTCTGTATCCCATTTAAATCAGTGGCTGTTTTAAAGCCAAAAATCCCTTGTATTCTTAAAAGTGTGTAAATAGTTAGGTTACCTGGGAAGGGGGGACTTTCTGAAAGCTATACTCAGTATGTCCAAGCCTGGGTGCTAGGTAGAAAGTAACTGTTTAATTTTGGCTGCACATTATTCAGTTTCCTGGACTTGCTTGAACCGGAATTTGTCTGGTGGTGCCCAAAATACTCACTGAGGCCCAAAATATGATTTTGGGGAGCTGAAGGGGAAACCCACTGCCCTCAGGGCTCACAGAGGGCAACAGGAAAGACAGTGTTTGTCCTAAACGGATGAACTGTGGTGATTTCAGTTATCTATTGTCAAGACTACGGGAATGGGTAATAAGGATGCCACCGATGAATAGGCAGTAAGTAATGAGGAGGAAAAGGGTGTGTGAACTCCTCCTCTGCACTAAGTATTTGAAAGTAATTGCATGAAGAATGGAAAAGACCAAGGCATGACCAGAGGCAGCACCATCTGCCCTTGAAATTAAAAAGCGTACAGGATATCCTAAAAGAAGTTTCTTTCCCAGATAGCAGGATGAGTAATGGGATTATACCCTTACATAAATTGAATTTACAAAATGATAGAATGAAAAGTATAGGTATGTAATCTTAATTTGGCCTCCTTAGGTGTGTGAATGAGTATAGTCTCAACCTACATTTTCCCCACCGGGCTCTCCCTCATTCATTGACTAGAATAGACAGAACTCAGTTGTTCAAGATGTGGTTTTTAGTGATTTTTGCTGCTCTGAGCACTCTATATCAGTGCTTCAGAGGCCTGTAGCTTCCTGTCCCCTCCTCCTTTTCCCTCCTGAGGAAGAGGGTGGCATACGTATGCAGAGCTCTCTGGAGCTACAGGGGTGCCTGGGGGCTGTGGGTGTTGTGCTTTGGTGAAGTCAGAGGCTCAGGAAATGACTCATGTGCAATCAGGTGGAGAGGGCTTCCTATCTTTGTCTTCTTTTTCTTTAAGAAACCTGTGTCATAACAGAGTAAGACAAAGATTTTATCATGGTGCAGACATAAAGGCAGCAGAAGATAATTTGCTTACCATAAAAGCTCTATTTGACCTATCTTTTCAAGGTCCCATTCATTTCTCAATCAAGGCAGCCACTTCTAAAATAGCAGCTGATATGGTAACAGGTTAGCTGATTTCCAGTAGATATAAAAGAAAGCCGCACATGAATTAAAGCCACGTTTTCAAATAAAAAAATAAACCACCTGTTCAGACAGAGAAGAAATGAGATCTTACAGTCTTGCAGAAATTATTTTTTTTTACCCTCTGTTAAATCAAAACAACCTATCTGGAAAAAATGGTAATTTTCATCAGAAAATATTTTTATCCTCAACATTTCTGTGATGTTTTTAGGAGAACTTATGAGGAGGTAAAGATTTCCTGTGGGGGGAAAAAAAGAAAAAACAAGGGATCACTTATGATGACTACATTTGAGTGTTACTACATTAAATACCACTGACCTAAGCAGCACTGTAAACATCCCCCTTGTCTGTGGTACCCCAGAGGGCACAATTTTATAGACAGAGCTGCCAAATGCCTTTTGGTTTTCTTTAGACAAAATGCTGTTTTCATACACCTGAAACTCATGAAGATTTTTCAGACTTTTTTTACTCCTCACCCCAGAGTGGTTGGACCCAGTCTGGCACATTGTCAGCCCAAACCTCCAGTATTTAACTCCAGAGGGTGGTGTGTGGCTCTGCCCTGGCTGTGCCCAGCTAGACCCCTGCCTGCCCTTCCACACTCCCTCCTCTTCTGCGGCTGTTGATAGAGACTGAGCCTGTAGTTTAGACATAGTAAAGCAATTACAAGGTGACAGAGACACCTACATGTCTGTGAAAATTATAGAGTATTGCTCTGTGTGCACCACATCCTGAATATAGTCCTTCATCCGCTTCAAATATAACCTTCCTGGTAGGAACAAAATTACATTTGCAATAAATTCAGGGAAAAGAAAGATGAGGCGGTAGGAGAAAAATATTTTTTGGAAGGGAAATACATTAAAACCTCTATCTGGCACCTGAAAAGCTGTACTGTGCCTGCTTATTATTCAGAAAAACTTGGCAAGCTCTGGATTGTCTCAGAAAAAACTAATGATGTTTGTTTCTCCTTATCATAATGATTCTGCCCTGGGCAGGGACACAGTGCGTCACCATTTGTAAGAGGAAGACCAGAACTTTATCATTCAGATGTGTTTTCCTTGGAAGAACTTTCAGGGGCCCATTGCTTCCATAACCTGTGGTCTTCACTGATACTACCTGCTATTTAGTTAGTGTAGGCAGCCTCACTTGTTCCTGTGGATTTCATGACCCCTGAGTGAGTTTGAAGGAAATCAACACTTGCACTAGAGCTGTGTGCTGGATCAGATAATCTAATGAGAGTCTTCCTGTGACTGGACCACTGCCCTGAGGTGGCCACATAAAACACTACCGTTTTTCCTTTCTAACAGCCAGCAGGACCCTGCTCATGGAACCTATATCTTGCATGTGTGGATGGTGGATGAGTATTTTTAGTTGACTCATTGCAAAAGTCATCTCTATATGTATTTTTCTGACTGGCTGCCACCTTTTCTTTTTTTTTTTTTTTGGAGGGGGGTGCATGCAAATATCTCAGTTGCTCTCACCAATGACTACAGCTCTGTATGAAAGAAAATACAGGTCTCAATATTCTCTCTGTATATGCAACTTGCTCCATGGCATCAAATACTTCCTATAATGGAAGTGTTGCTGTAGTAGTGGTGTTTAAGCAATGGTGAGAGTACTGGTAGGAATTTATGTCTGTGTACATCAAAAGTAGAAGCTGTTTCAAAACACTGCTTGTGATAAAATACAATTTGTAAACCAAATATTTCTGCATTTAAGTAACAGACTAAACTACTACAGAGTGTATCTAGCTCTTTAGAATGCCAAAGCAAAGCGAGAACAATTAAAATTTAAAGGTAATCTAATCCCATGTAACTAGTAATGTAAGGCATACATACTGGTAATACAGCCCTTATTCTGGAAAAAGAGTAGCTAGTTAAAGGATATTTATTTAGGGAAAAAGAATAGTGAAAATGCTAGGGAGATTAATTTTAGACATCTTGCTAAAATTTTCAAGATGGAGTGGTCTTCCTCCTATTTGGGCAAATTACAGATCTCTGGAGCCCTTTAATAGGTTATGTTTGTTTTCTAGTCTTTGGGAGATAAGTGATGGTTAAGGACAACAACTGTATTTTCTGGCTATGGGAAGCTGTACTTTGTGTGCCTTGCTGGGACAGTCCTTTGGGTAAGACATTTTACAAGGATCAGAATAGTAAAGGCAGAGAGGAGATTTTCTCACTGCAGTCCTTCTCAGCTCTGCTACCAACCCCAAGTTCACACTGTCCACCACAGGCTTGGCTGCTCTTCCTGTGTATGAACAGATTTTCTGGCTGTGTCTTGAGTAAATTCTCTTTCTTTCCCCTTCCTCCTTCATTTCTGTACTTCATGAAAGAGGGACAGCTGCCTGATATTCTCCTGACTTCATGGATGTACCTTTCTGATGGTTCTTCCAGGAGCCCTGAGGAGAAGCAGTAGTTCAGGATTTAGTCTTTGCTTTTCCTTTACTCTCTACAGTGATGCCTGATGCGTGTTTCTATCTGTTATCTTTCAATTATTTTAATAAGACTGCTTTAACAGTAAATCACACTAGGGAATTTAGCATCTTTGCTCCAAAATATTGTTAAGGAGTTTTCCTCTTCCATGATGGAAAGAGGTTAACTCTGTAGCTGCAACAGCTTACATGGTGTGTCTATTCCCCTCAAATGCTCCCTGATTAGAAAAACATGAAACTATAAAAATACTCTTTTATTATTAATTTTCTTCCTTTTGGTTCATTTACCACGAGTCCTCAGAAGGTGTTTATCCAAGAATACGGCTGGGACTAGGTATAACAAAACTCTTTTTCTGTGTGGCAAATGAGAAAAATGGCTTTCAGTCTCTGGCCACCACTAACCTTTGTACTTGCTTTATCTGACATGAAAACTGTAATGTCAGAACTACTCTACATTTCCTTGTTTAAATAAAAATCTCTACCCTCTCTTCAGATGCTATGGGAATTAGAGGAGACCTATGGGCTGGCCTGAGGTTTTTTACTCATATAAAGCCTAGACTTCCCTTTGCTTCCACCTTCATGTTGCAGTGAGTGGAGAAGTCAACTCGGTTCTGCACTGCATGGGAGTGCAGTCCAGCTCTCTCACTGACCTTCCTCTTGTTGTCCACCACGCTCACTTCTCTGAGCTCCTGGTAACAACCCTGTAGCTTCAGTTGCTTTTGCTCCTTTGTGTCCAAAGGGCTGAGACACATACTTTCTGCCATGGTTTGTGGTAGCTTTGCTTTCTGATCAGTTTTTATTCATTAAAGTGAATTGAGGATCTTCAGTCCTGAATCTAGACCTAGGACCAAACTCCAACGCAGCATACAGATCAGGTGAGCAGATCTTGATTAGACATCCAGGTGGCTGCACTTTACTGCAGTTGGGAAGGAGGCTCGCAGATGATAACAAATAAATTTATGACAGCAGATCAAAGGAAGTCATATACTTCTTGATGAAGATCATAGTGAAGTCACTGAGTCACCACTCTGCAGACAGGATTTTTTCACAATCAAGGAGTGAATCAGCCTTTTTATGTTGATTCATCCACTGATCTCACAATTTTTGCACATTATAGTTATGATTAATTTTTCTTGCACAAGTCTTAAGCGAGCCAGCTGGGTGGCAATTAGCTCAGATACATGATTCCACTGTAGCTGTTGGCAGTGGATGGGATAAAGCCCACATTAGAGTTGGGGTCTGGGAGAAGATGACAAGATCAGTTTGGGGATCTTGATTATATCCTGTGTGGCAAATAAGGTTTTATTTTACAATTGTATTAGTTGTTTCCTGAAGGAGAAAGAAATTCTGAAGAAAGATATACATGTTTTGAAATCCTGTATCTGACAGAAACAAAACTGGATGGAAGTGGAAAATGCAAACAAATTACATTTGAAAGAAACATGTTAGTTTAAGAATATAAGAATAAGTCAATTATTTTATCGCTTAATTTGGGACAGCCAAGTAGAAGTAAGCCCTGCAAATGAGGCAGGTTGGGAGTGGGGACTGGGACCTGGGTCAATCGGAGAGTCACCCAAGCAAAAGACATTCAGCTCCCTGACTTGGTTTCATGTATCCAGGCATAGCTGGGGCTTAAGGCAGGGATGGAATAGAAGTTACCTTTTGTCATTGGAGGGGATATCTCTGGGTCAGGAAAGACAGGAGGAGCAAAGATATTATTAAGAAGAGCCTTGCTCTGTTTCTGTTTGGAGTGTAACTTTTTTGGATGAAACATTCTTTCACTGACACCAGAATAAAAAGCATAGACTTAGAGAAGAGGCTTGAAATGAAATAATGTAAAATAGGTTTGGTGTACTTTAGGTAAACAAATGAGAATTCTCTTGGCCAAAAATGCAAATAAAAATGATACTCCAGCTGGTAGTGTTGAAAACTCTTCAGGGTAAACCTGTTTCACCCTGAAATTTCAACAGTTTTGTGGGATTTTCTCTCTGGACAGATAACACTTCAGAAGGAGCAAAAGGGTAGACAACTAAGGATATAATTTAAGGTGTAAGGGTTTGGGTTTGTTCTTAATCAATGAAAGCCACTTTTGGCTGGTGGCATGTCCTCTTCTAAAGAACTAGAAATGCACCTGCTCTTCCCTAAAATGAACAGACTCTATCCACACAGCATGACTGTGCCACAGTTCAATGGTATCTCAAAATAGGTGCCATGTTTCACTTCATTTCAGCACTGCAAGAAAACAAAACAATACCAAAGAACCCTCAAAATAGCACGCACCACCCCCC